>SNQJ01S0055067.1:3042-47621 GCA_010110895.2 Picea sitchensis | reverse complement strand
TAACGCAGGCTCTTAGCTCTCGGTTTTTAGCCCGAGGTCATGAGGAAGACACCACTAACTGGTTCAAGCGCACAGTGAGAGATGTAAGTTTTGGGGGAGCTAATTAAGAGGGTTTTGCTTAAGTAAGGGACTCAAAATGCACAAGTGAAAGTGAAAAAATGATGCCCCATCCCTAAAAAGGGTATTTAGGGGTTGGGTGTGTTACAAATTGGTATCAAAGCATGGAAACAACACTTGGCATGCTTAGGATCATGCACGAGTCGCATAAAAAATATTATTAGAGAAATTATGGGGTAACTCCCTACCTTACCCCCCTTCCATATAAAGAAACTTGTCTGAACCTCTACTAAAAAGAGGAACGACACCTTCTACTGTTGATAGATGTTTTGGAAGTCTGCACTATAGGTTGCTAATGTTTCCAAATAAAGAACTGACTTCACCTTGCAATGATATCTGTTGTTCATGAATTGGTAGATTAGTAACTAACAAAAAATGTTTTATCTGCACTCAAGAAGTCATTAAACAATGGGATAACTACAACGTAAAGGATGGTGGCACATCAAGAGTTGGGGGAGAGCTCCCACAATAGAGAGGAAGAATTTGATGAAAGGAGGGTGGTGGAAACCCCTCCAAATTTGGTTGAAATTGTAAGAAGCCTCATGGCAGAATTATAGAGTTATAAGGCTAACAATGAAAGGTTGATCAAGGAGTAGGAAAAACAGACAGAAATTAATGCAGTCCCACTGCAAAATCTATCAGATATACAAAGGCAACTACAACATGGTCCAGCTACCAGTCATGTGGACATGCATCATACTAAGAAAACTCCAATTCCACCTGAGATATAGAAGCATGGTCCTTAAAGTGGCCACACCAGGAGGAGCACCTCAAAGAAGGCCCAACATGGAGCCAAGAGACATTCAATGGAAGATTCCTCTAGTGAGGACACTGGCAACTCCAAGGAATCTTCTAGTGGAAAAACTAGTTCCCATTCTCAAACAAGAGGAAAGAAGAGGAAACATTCCAAGAGTCGTGACCCCAAAGAATTCAAGAAAACCAAACCACCCGCCTTCGATGGAGATATTAAGAAGGGGGGAGAAGTAGAAGTTTGGCTACTCGGCTTGAAGAAGTACTTCAGAGTCCATGACTACTCTGAAAACTTAAAGGCTCGGATAGCCATTTTCAACCTGAATGGGAAAGATTCCATTTGGTGCGAAGACCTTAGGAATGTGAAAGGATTCCATAAGAAGGACTTGTCATGGAAAAAATTTGAGAAAAACTTTAAGAAGAAGTACTTGTCAGAAAAGTACTTTGATGGGAAGACCAAGGAGTTCTATGAACTCAAGCTGAGAGAATTCACCATAGATGAGTATATAAAAAAAAATCTTGAGTTGATGAGGTATGTTCCCTACATAAAGGATGAAAAGGTAAATATGCAACAATTCATAAGTGTCTTACCTCAGTCCTACCAGGACAGAATTGAGTTTGATGAGACAAAAACCTTAGAAGATACTATTCAAAAAGAAAGGTATTGCTATGAGGAATTCAAGAGTAAGACAAAACCCCATGAATACTGGAAGAAGAAAAACAATCCAGGATTCAAGAAGAACGGGTTTAAACCCTCAACATTTAAGAGCCCTGATAAGAACTCTAGGATAAGCCTTCCTGCCAGAAGTGTGTATCAACAAACTTTTCCATCCCACAGTGGAAATAAACCATTCAGAGCAGCTCCAACTAAGACTGATAACACAAAGAGAGAAACCTTGAAATGTTGGGTTTGTGGAGAGGAACATCTACTAAGGGACTGTTCGCATAGGCAACAGAACCATGGGAGGGTCTACAATGTCCAAGAGGCTACCACAATCAATGATGTGGCTAGGAGCCTGCCACAAATTTATGCAACCTTGGATAATAGACAAGCTGACCACCAATCTTTAGTGGTGGAGATGGAAGGTAAGATTGCCAACCATCATTTTTTCATTTTAATTGACCCTGGTTCTAATTTGAGTTATGTTGCCCCTCAAACTGTTGAGAAATGTAAATTGCAACAAGTTAAACATGTTAAATCATGGTTGGTACAACTAGCCACTTGAACGAAAAGAAAAGTAATAGAGGTCATACCAGGATGCTAATTTGTCGTGAGTGGGTTGCCCACCCAAGCAAACCTAAACATAGTTCCTCTAAGATCTCATGACCTGTTGATTGGCATGGACTGGTTGGATTCCCACAAAACCAAGTTGGATTGTTATAGTAAAACTTTGGAGTGTGAAATTGAAGAAGGAAGAAGGGTAACCCTACAAGGGATTCAAAATCATGTCTCGGTGAGACAAATATCAGCCCTCCAAGTGAAGAAGTATTGCATAAAGGGATGTCCCCTGTATGCAATACAAGTACTAAACTCTGTTGAGAATGACAAACCCAGCCTAGATAACCATCCCATATTAAGAGAATATAAATATGTATTCCTAGAAGAGGTGCCAGGTCTACCTCCGAGAAGGGATATTGATTTTTCAATAGAACTTGTACCAGGAGCAGTGCCAATGTCTAGAACACCCTATAGAATGAGTACACTAGAGCTAGTTGAGCTCAAATTACAGTTGAAGGAGATGTGGAAAAAAGGCTACATTCGTCCTAGTGTGTCCCCATGGGGAGCACCGACCTTGTTTGTCAAAAAGAAATATGTCACACTCAGATTGTGCATAGATTATAAACAACTCAATAAGATGACCATCAAGAACAAGTATCCCTTGCCAAGGATCAATGACTTGTTTGACCAATTAAGGGGTGTTGCAATATTATCCAAGATTGACTTGAGGTCTGGATACCATCAGGTCTGAATCAAAGATGAAGACATCCACAAGACAACCTTTAGGAGAAGATATGTCCACTATGAATTTGTGGTGGTGCCATTTGGGCTTACCAATGCACCAACCACTTTTATGTGCTTAATGAATAACGTATTTAGAAAGTTCTTGGACAGATTTGTGTCGGTCTTCATTGATGATATCCTAATCTATTCCAAGAATAGGGAAGAGCATGAAGAACATCTCAAGATTGTACTCCAAGTACTAAGAGAGCATCAGCTCTATGCTAAGCTCAGTAAGTGTGACTTCTTCCATAAACAAGTCCACTACTTAGGCCATGTTATTTCTGAGGAAGGAGTGGTAGTTGACCCTGACAAGATTAAAGCCATCATGGATTGGCCTACCCCAAAGGATGTATCTGATATCAGATCCTTTATGGGCCTGGCAAGATACTATAGGAGATGTATAAAAGGATTCTCCAAGATTTGTTGCCCAATCACCTCCCTTCATAAAAAGGAGGTTAAATTCATTTGGAGCAAGACCAATCATTTATTTGCAAAATAAGGGTGTGAAATTCGAGTGGAATTTTGAATGTGAAGAAATTTTTCAAGAGCTAAAATACCTTCTAACCAATGTACTTGTGATGAAGATTGCAGACCCAAAAAAAAGAATTCCTTGTGTGTACAAATTCATTCAAGGAAGGACTCAGAGGATTCATTATGCAAGGACGTGTAATTTGCTATGAATCAGGAAAATTGAATGAGCATGAATTCAATTACATGACCCATGATATGGAATTGGTTGCCATAGTGTATGCTTTAAATATGTGGAAGTGTATTACCTCTTAGGTGGGATATTTGTACCCATGACATACCATAGTGGGTTGGGGTATTTGTTTGACCAACAAAACTCAATGTGAGACAAGCTAGGTGGATGGCTCTCACTAGTGAGTTTGATTTCAAAATCAAACATATCAAAGGAAAGGAGAATAGGGTGGTTGATTCCATAGTAGAGGTATGAAAGTAGTTCACTTGGCAGTTATAAGCGCCAGTGAATCAGACATCAAATAGAGAGTCAAAAGTGAAAAAGAAACATATGCATTTTTCAAGACCATTATGTCATACCTAAAGCAAGAGCCAACATGGCTAAAGTATGAAAGGTTATGGTCTTAATGATGACTTTGTTGAATTACAAAGGGCAGATTATATTCCATACGGTGAAAACTTGAAGAGGTTCATAATGTATGAACTACACAAAAGACCATATATTGGTAATCATGGTTATCAGAAAAATGATCACAGCCACTAGGAAGCTATTTTATTGGCTCGGTTTGAAAAATGACATAGTTGATTACTTAGTTAAGTGTCTACAATGACAAGTCAAAGACAAGCCACCCGGATACCCAGTAGGGTTATTTTGTAGCCCTACCAATTCCCAGAATGGAAATGGAAAACCATCTCCATGGATTTCATCAGAGGATTACCAAGATCAACCAAACAAAAGGATGCCATCATGAGCCAATTATGGACAAATTAAGCAAAGTTGCTATCAATGGGCAATAGATATTACCAACATATTCATGAAAGAGATATTAAGACTACATGGCATGCCTAAAGAGTATATCCGGCCAGGAGATACAAAGTTTACTTTAAACTTTTGGAAATCTTTGTTTGATATGGTTTTGAAATAAAATTGCTCTTTAGTATAGTCGATCATCCTCGGTGATTGGAAGGCAGAAAGGGTGAAAAAGTATTAGAAGACATGTTGAGGGATCGTGTAATGCATCAACCCAAGTGGAGGACTACCTACTGTAATGCATCAACCCAAGAAGTGGGAGGACTACCTACCACTGGTAGAATTTGTTTACAACAATGGTTATCAAGAGTCATTGAAAATGAGCCCTTTTGAAGCCCTCTATGGAAGGCAATGCAACATTTCGATCAGCTGGAACAATCCAGTAGACATAGTTACAATCAGGAAAAATTTGAAGATAGCCAAGGATAGACAAAAGAGCTATGCAGACCTGAAAAGGACTCCTAGAGAGTTCAAAGCAGGGGATCAAGTGTATCTCTGAGTTAGACCCAGGAGAAGCTCCTTGAGGATGGGAGCTTGTGCCAAGCTGGAAACTCGGTATTGTGGACACTTTGAAGTTTTGGATAGAGTGGGACCAATAGCCTATCAACTAGCACTTCCTCCCACAGTGAACGCACATAATGTTTTCCATGTTTCTTTATTAAAGAAGTATGTACATGATTATAATCATATTATTGACTGGTCTATGATTCAGGTGGAACCTGAGGGAGAAGTCACATCGTTGGAAAGGTCTCGATGAGCCCATTGGGAATATGTCATCACCAACTTGAGATAATTCCACCTCAGTCCTCAAATTCGTCCAGGAACAGTGGCCACTTAAAACTCCTGACTTGCTGGTGGGCCCACATGACACTCAATCATGCAAAAGGTGTCAAATCGCCATACGATATCCAATCGAGGAAAATGAGGTACCATCGGAAAGGTATCGACGAGTGCTTCTATGAGGTGACAATATATTTTTGTGTCAGGGTCATTTATGATTGTCTTAGCTATTATGAAACCCTGCCATGCGAGCTGGCGGACCCCTTTTTGCCTAAAACCATTGACCAACTTGTGACAGCTCTAACCGGTCCATCCGAGGTCAAAATGAGGAAAATGAGACGTCGTTGGAAAGGTGTCTAAGTCTATTACATCATGGCATCACTGAATATCTAATTTATAACTCTTTACCCACCAATTTTAAATCATGAAGTACTTCAACCAATTTGGTGTCCAGAAGTGGTCATGAACTTGCGAAAGCTCGTTCTTACCAACTGGGGGTCGAAACCAAGCACATGATATACCATTGGAAAGGTATCACACTTTCCTATACCATGTCTGGGTTTGATTTTCCTTTTGAGACCATAATCTAAACAAAATCAGACCAGGAAGTTACAACTATTGGTTTTGGTCGTTCTGGTGACGTTGACTTTGTGTCCCTCGTATGGGGTCATACTGACTCAGAATCAAGCTCATGATAGCCCGTTGAAAAGCTTGTCCTGATTCCTACGACATGGAAGTGTTGTATTCCCTAATTCGAACAACCTTGACATGAGGAAGAAATTTCATGGGAAGGCCCACAACTCCTTGAAGGCAACCGACTGATACTCTTTCAAGGGCAGAGGCCATAGTAACTATGACCCCCGCCACTGTCTTTGACTGGAACCATAGCACCAAGGGGCGTTTATGGAGAAGTAACTGTGTAAAACACCATGTTGAGCCCAGAGAAGAGTTTTGGGTCAACAATTGGTTGGACCGACACCATGTCATCTTAGACTGTCATAACAAGGCATTTACTTTCCTGAATGAGGAAAGGAACCTAAGAACAATCCAAGGAATTCCTAGGGAAGTTACTGTCTGAGAGATCTCAACAATGCAGTTGAAGAAGTGTTACAGGAAGGGATACCAAATATTTGCAGCCCATATGGAGGAAGCACCTAAGGATAAGGTGCCAAATCTGGAGGATCGCGCAGTCATGAAAGATTTTGAGGATTTGTTTAAGGAGATACAAGGACTACCCCCAAAGAGAGATATTGATTTCTATATAAATTTGATGCCTGGAGCAGCTCCAGTATCAAAGACTCCCTACATAATGAGTACACCGGAGCTTAAGGAACTAAAAAGGCAGCTTGAAGAACTTTTGAAGAAGGGGTATATACACCCAAGTTTCGTCACCTTGGGGCGCCCCAATTTTATTCATGAAGAAGAAAGATGGGACATTGAGATTGTGCATCGACTTCCGACAATTGAACAAAGTGACTATAAAGAACAAGTATCATTTGCCAAGGATCGATGATCTCTTTAATTAGTTAAAGGATGTAAGGATATTTTCCAAGATCTATCTCGGGTCGGGATACCTTCAGGTAAGGATCAGAGATGAAGAGATCAACAAGGTCAACTTCAAGACAAGGTACAGTCATTACGAGTTCACAGTGGTGCCATTTGGGTTATCAAATGCACCAGTTGTTTTCATGTGCTTAATGAATGGTGTTTCCAGGAATATTTAGACAAGTTTGTCATTGTATTTTTGGATGACAACCTTGTATATTCCAAGTCAAAAGAAGAACATGAGCTTTGCTTGAGGATGGTGTTACAAGTGTTAAGAGAGCACCAGTTGTATTCCAAATTGAGCAAGTGCTCATTTTATCCGAACCGAATTCACTATTTGGGGCATATTATATCTGAAGAAGGGATAACAGTGGACCCTGAAAATATTGAGGCCATTAAAGGGTGGACACCACCTAAGAATGTGAAAGAAGTCAGATCCTGCATGGGTCTAGCTGGCTAATACAGAAGATTTATTGCAGGGTTTTCAAGGATTGCTCACCCAATTACTTCCTTGCAAAGAAAGGGGGTGAAGTTTCAATGGACAACATAATGTTAAAAGAGCTTCTAGCAATTGAAGCAGTTGTTAACTAGTGCTCCAATTATGAGAATTGTTGATTCGAATGAAGATTGTGTGGTTTGCACCAATGCATGAAAAGAAGGACTTGGTGGAGTCCTCAGTCAGAATGGGTTTTTGGTATGTTTTGAATCCATAAAATTGAAAGAGCATGAAAGGCTCTATGTCACTCATGATTTGGAGTTGGCATCCATAATGCATGCCTTGAAGAAGTGGAGGCACTACCTCATGGGAAAGAGGTTTGAGCTAAGGGCAGACCATAATGGTTTGAAATATTTGTTTGATCATCCAACTTTAAATGCTTGGCAGAGCATATGGTTGGAATTCCTCTGTGAGTATGACTTTGATATTAAGCACATCAAAGGAAAATAGAACAAAATGGCAGATGCACTCAGCAGGAGAGTGCATGAACTGCATGCTACAACCATTAGCATGTATCAAACTAATCTTAAAAGTAGAATTTTTAAGGCTACAAAAGCTAATTTGCAGTACATGGAATTCGAAACAAAATTACAACAAGGTAAAATGCAGTAGAAAGTTGAAGATTATGAATTGGGAAATGATGGAATTCTCTTGTACATGAACATAATTTATGTACCCAATTCTCATGAATCGAGGAGTATGATTTTGAATGAGTTGCATAATGTACCTTATGTTGGACACCAAGGATATCAAAAAAGATTTGCAGCAATCAAGAACCAATACTGTTGGCCAGGCATGAAGAAGAAGATTGTTGAGTACATTGCTAAATGTTTGGAGTGTCAAAAGGTCAAGGCTAAGCATAGACACCCAGCTGGGTTGTTGCATCCATTGCCCATTCCTGAGTGGAAGCGGGAAGTGGTGACAATGGATTTCATCACCAAATTTCCCAGAACAAGCGAGCAGCATGATGCTATCATGGTGGTGGTGGACAAGCTTACCAAAGATGCCCATTTCATTCCTATGAAGGTTACTCACAAGGCAACCAATGTTGTTGATATTTATATGAAGGAAGTAGCATGCTTGCATGGCATACCCAAGACAATTGTATCTGACAGAGACCAAAGTTTACCTCAAGGTTTTGGAAGGGATTATTCAAAGGGTTCAGAACAAATCTGAACTTCAACACAACTCATCATCCCAAGTTTGATGGGAAAACAAAAAGGGTGAACCAAGTGATAGAGGATATGCTAAGGATGTACGTGATGGACAAACCATCTAAATGGGAAGATTATCTACACTTGGTAGAATTTGCCTACAACAATGGGTACCAAGCATCACTGAAGATGAGCCCATTTGAGGCACTTTATGGCAAAAAGTGCAACACACCAATAAGTTGGGACAACCTAGTTGATAGAGCAGTGATTGGACCGGAGTTGCTCAAGGAAATGGAAGAGAAAATGTTGAATATAAAACAAAATTTAATGGTTGTCCAAGACAAGCAGAAAATCTATGCTAACAAGGGCAGAACTCACAGGGAATTTAAAGTGGGTGATCATGTTTTCTTCAAGGTGAAGGCCAATAAAAGTTCCCTAAAGTTGGGAAAGTGTTCCAAGTTGGCAACCAAATATTGTGGGTCATTTGAAATCCTATAGAGGATCGGACCAGTAGCTTACATGCTTGCATTAACTGCATCTATGATTATTCATAATGTATTCCATGTATCAATGCTCAAGAAATATATACATGATGTTAATCATGTTAATGATTGGAATGTGATTCAGGTGGAGAAAGGAAGCACTTTTCAAGTGCATCTGGTACGCATTATGGACTGGAAAATCAAACAACTCTGGAATAGACCCATAGGGCTTGTAAAGGTCCAATGGACCTGGTACGGTCCTAAGGACGCAACTTGGGAGCATGAAGATGCTATGCAGGTAGAATACCCACATCTTTTTTAAGATTTTGGAAACTTGTTGATATTATGTAAGTTAGATGCACTGAGGACAATGCATAAAAAAGGGGAGGGGATTGTAATACCCCAAGGTCGAGCCCCTGCTGAATTGTAATTATGTTTATAGACTGGTGATCCAAGTGTTTATAAGCTGGAAGAATTATGTGTTTATTAGGCCGTAGAGCCTAGATGCTAAGGCCAATGAGCCTGATTTTGTATATGAAAATACTCACATCATTAATATAATTACATCACTGCGTGTAGACCGACCACGAAGAAAGAGTTATGGGGGAATAAACTCCACTGGGTAGGGAAATGGATGGGGCTGAGAGGTTGGGAAAAAGGGATAAGCTAGAGAGCTTATTGCCGAGGCAATATTATAATATATTTTCCTAAAAGACTAAGGTTTGGGGAAATAACCCATGTTATCCTAAGTTCCTTTGGGGAGACGAATAAACTCCAAGTGGAGAGGAACGACCTCCCAAGAGAGCCATGTGTCAACCTGGGCACATGCAGTTTTATGGGGGAAAATCTGTCATTGTGGGGGTTCACCCACCATTCTTTCCATGCTCCCCACTCACACACGCACTCAGATTGAGCATTCATGCAACCAGTCATTTCCTCCATCGTGGACCTCTCCAACCTCTAAAACCTGCAAACCCGTGAAGCTAACCCTTTTTGCCCATGAGGCACAAAATGACTACATAGTGCTTGAGCCATATCACGCCCTATACATTTTGTTGTTGCTACCCACGTTTTTCTCTAGACTAGTGTGGCTTGTTGTCATTACCATAACCCATACCCGATTTTGCTATTGTGATTACTCATTTGACTTAGGAGTTGGACATAAGAAGCATGTTCTCAGGCCTGTGGTTTTGAAAAGATGGGTTGTCAGTCCCATGGATTGAAGAAGTAGGTTGTCATGCTTGTGAGCAACTCTCTCCAGGTGAGAGATATTGTTGGCAAACTGATTTCTCTTGGAGGGAGTCCAGTAGCAACTACAACGCTTTGAGAATTCCTGATCCGACATGTTGCTGAAACCTTGGAAGGTAAGTGGAGCAGTCGATGGACTGTGGAACAATTAAGGTGTATATTCCTAGGGTGGGACAAGCATGTGGGGAATGAGAGTCTATGAGTGGTGGGCGCAAGTAGGCTCCTGGGAGGGAATCCTTCATGTTGCATTGTGCAACTTTCCGTAGTCTCGACCTAGCCTAGGATTCCCTTTACCCTAGGTGGAGTTTAGTCCCAGCTCGGGGGTGACCCACTGTTGATATCTTAGAGCAACGTGGTCTAAGGCTGGGAGGTTTGTGGAAGGTCTACACGCATTTGGTGACTTTCATAAAAAGTTAAGTACCATCTCTATGTTAATTTTTATGTTATGTATTTTGTGCATGCCATGATATTTATAATATTGCATGTGTAAGCTGTTGTAGCAGATTTCTGTGATTTCCGCATTAATTTGTGTATTAGTATAATGCATATTAGTTGTTTAAGTTTATGTATGATGTTCCGCAAAGAGCTATGTCTGCCATAGCCCAACGGGTCTATGCTTGGGTATGGGTAGTTTTGATTATTAGAACAGAGTGAGCAGTTTTGTTTTGTATTTATTTCAAGTGGCATTGCCCAGCCGAAGGTTGGGAGTGTTACATCTAATATCCCTTTAGGCATCTCACCGATGTCAAGCACTGGTTTCCCTTTTGGCTAGAATGTTCATAGTGGGTTTGGGGTTGCTCCTGGTTAGGTTAGGGCAACAATGCTTCTATGGGATTTAACATTCTTTGGGATAACATGCCTAATCCTAAAAGTATTAATCTTTTCAATTATACCCTAGAAAATATCATGATAGACAACTGTCTATGGATGGCATTGTAGTAACTGTGCACTACTACTTGACTGCCATGGAGACTACCGGTAGTGTTGAAGGTGTTTCCTAGGCTAGTGTACCAACCAGTAGTGTTGGAGGTGACTGCCATCTAGATGGACAGTGATTATGATGCTCGTGACTTGATCTGCGTGATCATGAGATAGCATGTGTGGCTATGATGATGCTACCTATAGAATGGTCTGCAAG
The DNA here is from genome assembly GCA_010110895.2 of Picea sitchensis. Taxonomy (NCBI): domain Eukaryota; kingdom Viridiplantae; phylum Streptophyta; class Pinopsida; order Pinales; family Pinaceae; genus Picea; species Picea sitchensis. The sequence goes on along the minus strand of SNQJ01S0055067.1, from coordinate 36,399 downwards.
ACTATGTGAGCCTTTCCTATACCATGTGAAATGGATGGATGTGTTTGATACCATTATAGTGAATACCTCCCTAGCTAGGAGCGAGGGTTGATATTATGGTAGTTGCGGGAGGTATTAACATCCATGCAACCTTTGGCTAGAATAAAATATTTCGGAAGTAAGAGAAACCCTAAACATATGTGTAAAAACCCTAGAAGACAAGTCGGCTAGGTAGAATAAATAATATAAATGTATTATCTTCTAGAAAGACAAGTAAGCCCATATAGGTGACAAGAACCAATATAAATATGAGGTGCTCTAGCTCATTTGTACACACATGTCACTCACTCTCTCAGAAAGGTATAACATAATTTTGAAGCTACAGCTGCAAGAAAGGAAGGTGGATCATCTGGGGTGTTTCTTGGTCTTTCTCTCTAGTGTTATCTAGCCTAAGATATCTTCCCTACCTTCTAGTATTTCTTGGTGGTATTCTTCGTGACATTCTTGGTGGTATTCTGATATTCTTGGTGGTAGCCTAAGAAGTGCAATTGCAACTGTTGTAGTTGAGTATTTTCCTTGTCTTGTGTTGTTGCTACAGTTGGATGGTGTTTTTTGGTTCCATCTCCTACTATTGTTGCAGCTAGGGTTTATATGTTGGTTCTAGTATGGATTTCCAGAATAATTCTATCTAGCAAAGGTTAAGGTGTTCGGGGGTGGCTGCATGTGTATGGTTGGGTGACAATAGTGATATTTTCTATGGTAAAATGAGCACATCGATTATTTTAACACGAGGGACCCAACAAACCCAAAACAATGCTAGTGGAGGCACTAAGGAGAAGAAGAAGAATAGGTTGCCTTGCAAGATCTATAGGGAGGATCATCCTACTCATTAGTGTCCAAAAATGGATGAGATTCATCGGTATTTCGCCCAACATAAATCTCCTCGACAACTTAATGTCTTGACCCATTTGTTTCCTCCCCAGCCACTGCAAATGGTTGTTGTGAATCCTGCCCCTCCGCAAGGGGGAACGGTAGATACCCCTCAATTTGAGGGGTCGTCCTCGAACATTCAAGTTTTCATTTGTGACCAGATGATGTCATTGCAAACTTGAGCTCGTAACTATGAGACTCTTGACATTGGTCCTTCAAATAAATATCAAGTACCCTCTTCCCAATATGATGGCCATCTCCATATAGAGAAGTCTTCATTTGAGATAGTGCTTCACCCTCCAAAGGGTGTTCTTTTATTAACAACACATAATCTCGACCCATCTTCCACCCACAACTACAACATTGTGGAAGATTTGGCCCAAGCACCATGTGTTATGTCTACTCCGCTTAATCCAGATTTATGAGCAGAGCAAAATGAATAACAAACCGAATACAATAACACAGAGATATGTATAACAACAAAAAATATCCAGTGAACAATAACTTCTATTGAATAAATAAAATAGGTTGAAATTGTAAAACTGCAGAACTGAAAACAACTTGCTCGAATGGTGATGGTTATCTCTGAGAAGAGATGTGGCTGCTACGTGCATCCGTCTGAGCAAAATGATTACAATGAGGCTCCATAGGCCTTTTTAACATTACTCACGAATTCCAAAACCCTAGACATCCAAAAACCTAACCCTGGGAGATGAAATGCCAAAAGTTATGTGGGCCTCGATAGGTAAGTTGGTACCTCAACTTCTCGGGGTCGTAACTTTTGCATACGACCTCCATTTTAGGCATGTGATAGCCCGTTGGAAAGGTATTTTCGATAACTACACATTATGCCATCAAAAGTTGACTATATTTATAGTTTGAGTGTGGAAAATAAATAATAAAAAATAAAAATAAAAATAAACATTGTTTACGGCCCGAAAATGGCCTTGGAAGTACATAAAGATGTATTGACATGAAAACTTCCAAAATAAGCCAGTTGGATTAGATGGGAAGCCACCAATCTCCACCTGGAAGCTGATTCAGACAGCTCCGGAACTGTAGAACCCACAATTACAAAGAATTATAGAAGAACGTGTTGAACTAAAAACTATCAAGATGAGCCAACTGGAATAGGTGGGTGGCCACCACTATCCACCTAGATCACCCAAAGTTCTACAAAGCTACTCGAAGCGAGGTAAGACATCATTGTCTACTATAAGCGAGGTTTACCTCTTAGAGTGCAATTTGATTTTGTTTGATTTCGACCAAGCTCAACATAGGCTCTGCCACCAAATTGTTTTTCAAGTTCAAGTAATAGTATGTGGAAAAACAATCTATTGAATGGTTGTTGATGAAGGAACCTCCACATGTATCATTCTCATCTCCGTGTTGGAAATCTATCGACTCTCCAAAGATGAATCCATCATACACCATGCTTAAGGCGTTCTGTGGACACATGTTTCAACCTCACAATATCATCGTTGCATTGCCCATAGAGTTAGGTGGTAAGACCATTTCTGTGAAAGTTAAAGTCGTTGATGCCCCTTTACAGTATATTATTCTACTTAGGCATACTTGGTTTTATGAGATGATGGCTATAGTCTCGTCATTCTTTTGGGTCATTCACTTTCCTCATCAAGGGAAGGTCGTGACCATCGACAAACTTGCATACTGCACACTTGACATTTTGACCAATGCAGGCTCCAATGTGCATTTGCTCGGTGATTCCGAGAGTGCGTATATGAGCGTAGATGCAGGGATGTTCAAATACTCCTCCTTTATGTGTACATTTACCCTTTCCCCATCACATCCTTCCCAAAATGTGACTCTTATTAACATGATCTCTTCCATTACTAGTGGATTCCTCGGGACTTTTGATCCTTGGGTGGTACTAAGTCCTTCAGAAGTAGAGTCTTATGGTAACCACATGCCACTTACGACAATTAATATTACCTCCTTGATGATCCCATCGGCACCAGCTCATTGCACTGGTCAGAAACTCAATCCTAATATGGAATATGATCAATTTACTCTACCCACCTAGGCTATTGAGTTTCTAAGTTCGAATGACTTCCTCGATTTCAAGCTACCTTCAGATGAAGCCATCCTGGAAGTCATGGCTTCAATCGATAAGCCAAAGAAGATGTGAAGCATCGATCGTGTATTCTTCTTGATTAGAAACACCTAAGAGTTAACATGATGAGTCTTAATTCAGGACATGGGTCTTTTTCCTGGGAATCTAGTGAAATGCCACATCTTGATCCTTTTTAGCCTTGGATTACATTTTTGGAACTTGCCACCAAATTTTCTGCTCCCAATCACACCAAAGATCAACATTTCATACCTTATTTGTGTCTTGATGGGCACCATCAAGGAGCTACTATAGCTCGCGAGACTACTCACAATGAGTGTCTTCATATATAAAAAATCAATCTTATGTGGTCCGTCCCTAGCATGGTGTGCCACAAGATACCGACAATGACCAATGAGTTCATCAATGATGATAAGGATCCTTGGTTGGAGCCTCGCAATGGACTCTACTTTACATAAATCGCCAGGATGCATAGTGCCTTATACATAGGTGTGTGATGTTAGTGCTTTTTATTTTTGTCTATGGGATGATTTGATTTAATGTTTATCATGTTTGGTGCTCGATTTGTATTTTTTAGGTAGATCTCCTTGGTCTTCGTCATAGGCACACCCATGGCTAGGCTGAGAGCTTAACATAGGTTACATCAGTTGTCAATTGTGTTTGTGTTAGACTGTGATTTGTCATTAAATTGACATTCAAAGAAGCATGCATAAACATGGATTCCAATCACATCATTTGGAGTCATAAATAAGAACCAGACCGTATGTACATAAGATATATAGCCAGTATATCATGTCCAAACATCCAAAAGAAAAAATTGTTTTGAGATTTCATTATGCATTTGAACCCTGAATCTCATTTTTTTTGGAAGTGTTTTACAAGACTCTGCGACATTTTGCTTGGTCTTTTTCTATGGCAACAATGAGGTCTCCACTTAGCAAACCTATGACATAACACTTGCATTCATGGGATAATAAATAATACCCCTAATTTCATTAGATATGGAAAAATACCTCCCAAAATACTTTTGTTGAACCCCCATCCCAATACATCTTTCTAATAAAAAAACCATGTTTTTACTAAATATCCCATATTTTTACTAGATTCCACCTTTTATACCCCCCAATACCTATAACCCCCTCATATCCTGCATCACCCCCCCAATACCAACAATATATTGACCCTATTTTTCACAATTTTAAAACCCCCTTTATGAATGAATGTGATAAGATATTGATCAACAAGGTGAAGCCCCTGTGATGGTGACATACATTGAGCTTGAGGTAAGTGTTCTAATTCACATAGAAGGATAGGTGTTTCCATGCAATCCCATCTTGCATTTTTAATTGACCATCCTACCATCACAAAGCCATAGATTTGATCCCGTCAGGTTGCGACATTATCCTTTCTCTTATTGCACATTGTAACTTGCATGATAGTGCCTACCCTTCATGGGCCCCCTAGTTAGCACCATGATTTCCATTTGGTTCCCATGCCATGATTTATTGTAGGCCTGAGAGCCCTCATTTAGACCTTCCATGACTTGAAGTTGAGCCTCATTCTTCTCTCTTCATCTATGTTTTGGGCATATCTCGAGGGGGTTCTCGTGTTCTTATGTTACATTATGCTCACACATGCATTTGTTTCTTATGTCTCGATGCTTATTGTTACTATGTTGTTTTCTTTGATCTCGCTTACTGCCATTGCAGTCACATTTGACCTCTCACCTTTTGCATTAGCTTACCTCCGTTTTGTGACCCTTACCCATGGAGATAACTGCTACCATGAGTGGACCTCATTTGCCAGTACCAGTCTACATTCATTTTGCATAGGTCAATTCCATGCACTTGGAACATAGAAACATGTTATTAAGCCATTCATTCTCTTCGTGCAAGCAAACTTTTAACTCTTTTTCATGCTTGTTAAACCATGAAAAAGACACCTGACGAGCAAACTTTTAACTCTCTTTTCATGCTCGTTAAACCATGAAAAAGACACCCAATCAAATGAACTTTTACCTCTTTCTTCGGACTTGTAAAACTCTACGAAAAAGACATCATCGAGCACACTTTTATCTCTCTTTCGCACTTTGTAAAACCATGAAGGAGACACTCAGAGACAAAAAGAGTGAGGGTTTCATTTTACCATTGATCTATATTTTTCAAAAGTGGCAGCCGTCAGTCGTGTCTCCCTTGAACGCGACACATGTTTGCATCATTGTCTTATAATTGGGTTATAGCTTCTTAAGGAGTCATACCACCAGTATGAGTCATATACTCCTCTGGTTGGTTACTCTTCCAGTCACTAAGGAGAGTGCTCCAATGCCTCATGCATTGTTGCACTATATTAGTGGTGCTTTTCAGTCAATGTTGCTAGGTCATCATTATGTCGTGCTATATGTTCAAGGGAATTAAGCTTGAGTCAACCATTCGTTGTCTTCTAAACCATCTAAGTCAACCATCCTTGTGTCAATTGTACTTGGTGATTCTATCTCTTCACATCATCTCTCAGTGTATGTTTCATGTTGATTGATGGGGGATACATTAAGGCCCTCCTTCGACGGATCTATTCCTATCAACTTCGACACATTATATAGTAGAGAGAACTAGAAACCAACTAGTACCTTGGAGTTTACAGTCCTTAGTGGCATGCTTCCTCGCAATCGATAGTGGGTTTACATCATCAACTCCTTTTTGATTGATTATATGAGTGTTCAACATCAAATCCTCTATTCACAGTCATTAGATTGTACTAGGTACCTTGGGGTCCATTTTCATAATCAGTGGGTCCCCTCGCGTCTATTAATGGTATTCCTCAATGACCAGTATTCAAACGATTTCTACCATGCTTGACATCGACTCATCTATTCGCATGATGTAGAATCATACCATCGGAGGGTTGGAGCAAAGACCTTAGGCCTTGGGGGGCATCACTCATTCATGCTACCCCTCCCAAGATACAATGGAGTATATCACTTTGTATGAATACTTTTATGTATATTGTGACATAGATCCACATTGTATTTGCTCATGGATATGATCTCTTTGATGACATGGATCCACTGTGTATTTTTTCATGGCCATGGTCTTGCATTTCATTTCATGGATCCACATTGTATTATGTTGGTGACCATGCTTTGTTTCTCTTCCAAGCATAGGTATGCCTACCTTGAGGATGATCTATATATGTTTGGTTGATGATTGATTAGTGGCACTCATTGGATCCTTGATCTATGAGCTCCTTCCTTATGCCACTCATCGCCGTGAATTTTCATAATGTATTTTGGTCATCGGTTCCTCTTCTAACCTCATACATTAGGGGGGCATATGTTATATTTGTATTTACCACCATAGGTTTTGTAAAGATGTTATTAAATGTTATGAAGTTGGAATTACATAATTAAGTAAAATTCTCATAATTATTTCAGAGGGAGATAATTATTTTGTCACAATTTCATAATTGAGAAAAAAAACTCGTAATTGAAAAGAAAGTTCATAGTGAGTTGGAAAAAGCTCATAATTGAGCATGGAACTTGAGAAAACAGCTCACAATAGAGAAAAAAACTCTTAATAGCTTGGCAAAAGCTCATAATTGAGCATGGAACTTGTGCATGACTTGTAGTTTCTTAGTTTGTGTGCCATCACGCTTATCTATGACTTGTAATTGCTTAGTTCACATGCCATCAAGCCTATCCATGACTTGTATCCACCTAATTCACATGCCATGAAGCTTATCTCCAATCTCTTCTAAATTCCTATAAGAAGAGGCCAAATCAAGGAGATAAGAGGATAGAGAGCTAGAGTTTGAGAGTCATTACGTTAGTGAAATACAGAGGGGATGTTGGAGTGGCCAAGGAGGAGCATCAGGAGAAGCCTTCAATCAGGAACTCAAGGTAAAAATTTGATTGATGTAAAGGTTCTTCATTTCTTAGTGTAGATCTATATGGTTTTCCCCTCCATTATCTATTGTATTAAATTTTATGTACAAGTTAATGGCAAATCCCTTCTATCTTTAATAGATCATATTAGATCTAGGTGCTTTTTGATATTCTTATTACTTGAAGAGGCTTAAGATCAATATTTTTTGTCTTATTGTGTGTAGGAAGTAGGTGCTAGGAGTTGGAGCCATATCTCTAGAGCTACATCAGTTGGGATTACATAAGGACAACCACCAGGCAAAGGTAAAGAGCCATTCCTCCTCATTTCATATGTTAGGATTAATCACACTAGATCTAGTGGAAATGCATAGCGTTGTTTATCTCGCAGTCTGTCACTGACTGAAATAAGGTTAGTGAGAGATCTTACTTTTCTGTAGTGAGATTCTCTTTAACACCCATGCAAAGTTTCATCAATTCATCTGTGACACCATGTAAGAAAAAGTAATGTTCCATTTGAGTGACCCATCAAGTGGGGCCAAACCCATCAAATTTGTTGAGATCGACTTTAGGAAGTCTATGCCACATGTTAGTCATTTGATCACGAGTAAGTAGGGTGGAGTGATTCCCACTAGGATTGGATGATTCAACCCATTCCTTTTGGGTAGTCTGGTCTGACCATTGATAACTTAAGGATTGTAAAGTGATGATCCGATTCTACACCACCATGAGTTTGGACATCTGGTCAAGTAGTGACTCCATGTTGGCTAGCTTGTCATAGATGTCATAAATATTTTTTTGAGCATAGGAGTGGTTGAGATATATCTTGTGTTGCAACTCATCACACTGAGTTTCTAAAGTGGATACTTTGTTGGAGAGATCTACTCCTTGAGTGGTAGGCATAAAGATGTGGGTCCACAAAAAAGGGTGAATCGAGGGTGGTACCAATGTGATCAACATTGCATCCTAGGTCTTTTGAGATAAATGTCTGGTAGTGTTGTGGGCAAGTCTACCAAAAAGAATTACTAGAGATTGGTACCACAACAATCAACTTGGCACGAGGATTATGTTGAGATAGGTCTCAAATAAGTTGGTGGGTAAGATGGATATATATATATTTTAATTTCTGGTATTTTATTTTTATTTTGGTTGGCTACTCCTGATGAAGTTGTAGTCTCGCTTGAATATTATCGTGCTAACATAATTCCCAAATTCTCAACACTGCAATTTATGTAGGAATCTCACAGACTAACAATAAAGGATAAGGGTTTTCCAGGGTTTTGAGGGCAAGGTAGTCCTAGGTGCTATAGCTTTTTGACATATGTGGAGGGTCCAACAATATTACTCAACCCAATCTCTCAAAGCACTAACTAAGTAGGCTCGACCATATCCTTATCTGTATTACCTAATTACCTATGTACTAAAGAGTAATCTTCCCGAGAGTTGTTCTCAATGCACTATAACAATGAGACGATTGATCGACTTATCTATAGTTGGTTTCAGATAACCCATGGGACTTCTGATATATCTGAGAATACATGGAAGTGGATATATATATATATATATATATATATATATAGGTGTTGCCTAATGCAGTACTACTCAAAGGGATACCAATAAGGGTTACACTAGTGTCCAACCAGGTGAAACCACTTATATTTTCTGCGTGTATTCTTGCTTGACCACATATTCACCCGCTAAACAACATATTGTGTTATTTATAGACGCCAAAATTTGTCTCTAACATAAAAAATAAAAATAAAAATAAAATAAAATCTCTAAAAACCATAGCTCAAGAAAGTGCTTTGATACCACTTGCAGTGTTCCTTATTAGCAAAGTAGAAGATTTAGAATGAAAATAATAGAATATAACAAGATTTAGAGTGGAAATGACAAATTTTAACAACAATAGGCAATTGTATAAGAACCAAAATGCCATAAATAGAAATACCTTTATTAATAAAATCAATGTTCACATGCTTACTCGAGGGGGCAACGCTTGCTTATTCGAGGGGGCAGCCTCCAACTAAGGAAAGCTCCAATTATAATATGCTTCATAAGACATCTCATTACCTTGCTTCTACTTCTTTATATATTTTCTATCTAACCTCCTATGAACTTTCTAGTAGGCAGAACCTTATTGTAAGGATTCTTACAACTATTCCTTTCACACTATATCTACTAAATGGGTCTTATTTAATTGAGATGGCCTCAATACATAGCAACATATTTATTTGTTGCTTGAGCTTTTTGGAGATAATCTATGTATAAAATATTGAAACGTCCAACGTTTCAAGTGGACACTCCACCCATCATTAGGGACAAATAACGCTGAAATAATAACAGAAAAGAGTGCTTGGGTGGTTTAATTTTCTTTTATCCCCGTTCTAATAATATTCATTCCCTTTTTTTACCTTTTTACTTTTTTACCCTTTTCCTCATTTTTAGCCATATTTTTGTTTCTTGAATTTACAAACTTAACAAGTTATATTTCTTAAACTTTATTTTTAAGGTTTCTTTTAATTTCAATTTTACCGTTAGCATTAAATAACATTTATGCCCAACAACTCCTTTACTATTTTAATCACTTTTCATAACGGTTGAAACTCTTTTTTCCACAACGGTTAAACTTCATTTCCAATCCTATAAATATCCACCCAAGCGTTGTTTTCTATTATTATTTTGGCTTTATTTGTCCCTGATGACGCGTGAAGTGTCCACTCGAAACGTTAGACGTCTCCAGAAAGCTCAAAGAACATTATTTACTTGAGAGGGTTAAGGCAGAACCCTAACATGGAACAAACAACTTACCAACGAAGGAGTGCCATTAGAGGGAAGAACAAGGAGAGGAAATTGAAACACCACAACTAAAGGCCACAAGGGTAAGAAATTGGATATTGATTGAATTATCGATTCAAAACAATTTATAGTTTCATTTTACGTTAATTATTTTACTTCTACATTTGCAATATAGCATACTATATGAGTACGGTTTCATGAAGGGCATGGAATTACACATTCTTCCATTCAACCAATGAAATCCACTATTAAAAGGTGCTTTGTAAGTTTGTTGATATGATCTCATTTATTTCAAGTATCCATGAATAATAATTATTAGAGGATTATGTACTAGCTTATTGTTAATAATAATTATGGTCTTATATTTTTTTTAAATAAACTAAATATTATATATATAAGTCTATGTCATAACAAAACAAAAATTGGCTCATCATTGATTGAGTCCTTTACTATTATCAAAGACACTATAAAACTGCTTATACATTCAGGCAGTTAAACTACCTTAGACTTTGACATATTGACCTAACAACAAAACACATTTGTAATATATATTTCAAGGCATTGATTCTGCCTTAGACTTTGACATATTGACCCAACAACAAAACACATTTGTAATATATATTTCAAGGCATTGATTCATTGTTAGATGCTTCCCGAACTTCAAGTTGGCTTGGAGCATTATCTTCGGTTTCCATTAGTTCTGCTTCCCATCCTTCTTGTTCCTCTCTGGTGTTTCCATCTTGAGAGATTCTTGTATTTTGATTGTTTGAGTCTAAATTAGATTATCGGGGCATTACCATTTCTCTTAGTTGATTGCATTTATGTTCCAGGGAGTCCATACGTTGGAGAAGCATTGTTATTGTCTACTCAAGGGTGTTGGTCTGTTGTCTATATGTCTCTCTAGCTCTTGGTGGATTGCATTCTTGTTCCAGGGAGTCCATTTGTTGGAGAAGCATTACTACTGTATGCTCAAGAGCGTTGGTCCGTTGTCTCTCTAGCTCTAATGAGTCAATTAGTTGAAGGAGAACATTTACCACCTCTTCTAAGTTATTAACCTTAGTTGAAAGTTCCATGAATTATACTATGATGCCTTCAACTATGTCTTTGTGCCTTCACAGTATGTATTTTATCTCACTCCACGAAGGATCCATAATGAAATGACCAAAGTTCCCCCGGCTCCAGAAATTATCAAAACAGAGAACTCGAAATTCAAATTCCCAAGGGAGACAAGTTGAATTCCACCTCTTACCATAATTTATCCCCAAAAAATTCTTGTTGATATTTCAGCTTATATGGCCTTTAATTTCAATAATTTGAGATTTAAACTTAAGGATGAGACCTTGACAAATGCGGGAATCGAACTAGTAACCTATCGGGGCGATAAATTTACTAGCTCAATGGTAAGCCCGAGAAATAGTTCCCCAAAGGTGCTCACAAACATTCCACTGCCAGGCTATCTTGCAAGGACTAAAACCACATATACCTCCAAACGATGAGCCAGGAGAGTTTAAAATAAAAGAGGACTCAACACAATAATATCCACCCATTAAAATGACAGTATGTGGCCTTTGAGGACACTCCTTTTTCAACCATTGGCATCATAGATTGTAGAGGGGAGGAAGTGGTAGAGATAGTTCTAATAACAAAAACACAAGACCCAAACAAAACCTCTTGATTTTACCCTATATCACTACCAGATTGCTTCATGATGAAGCCTTCTTTTCTTAAAAGACCGTGAAATTTTAAATAACTATGCTCAGAAAAGGAACAAGGATACCTGAAAACCAACGAGTGCTCACAATATTGACTAAGGGGGAATGATGAAGAGCCTGCTACCAGCCAAAATTCATCATCGATGCTCTTTTATCAACCTTTTTCTTCGGGGATAAACAAAACCATCTCATCCCTACCTTGAAATGTGATGGCACATGTGTAGTGATGAATTTTGAATTTACTTCCCTAATTATTGATGTTTGTGAGCAATGGATTAATAAATCAAGCTCTTCGTTGGTCGTTTGATTTCATAAATGCATTATTCATGAGCTTAGGGAATAGGTTGAAACCTTTTGTTCCCATTGACCATGATTTGACCTTTGCCTAGCCCAAATCCCACCTTGTCTAGTTTATCCGCTTCTACATTTAGTTCTCTTTTTATGTGAAATAGAGTGCTTTCATCAAATCTCCTGAGTGCAACTATGGAGCGAGACATGACACATTAATATATATTCCTCCCATTGATATTCCCTTTAACAACTACTCTAATGGCCTTCATGGAGTCTCTGCAAATTATTAGGTTTATAATCCCCTTAGATTGAGCCAAATTGATGCCTACATAGAGTGTGAAGGCCTCCGCCTCATTGTTGGTCATTGACCCTGAGCCCCAAGCAAAAATGGTATCTGAATGACCTCCATGATTACAAATTACCCTCTCCCCCCCATCGCTCCTACCGCCCCTGGGTTACTTTGCGAAGCTCCATCAAAGAACAGATTATTAGTTGTTTGTTGAGTTATCTAGATCTTGAAGTCTTCAACAAGAAGTCTTAAATTCCAATTTGGTACAATATTTTAGGGATTTGTGATTGTAGGAAGATTGATTTCCATTTTGAAAAGGTTCGACCACTTGTCTTCACATTTGTCCCAATATTGTTCCTTCCATTGAACACGATTCTTCATATACTCTGATAAAAGAGCACATGCCTTCATCGTAACTTGTCTTGGGTTTTAGACTTCATTATTGAAAATCCTTTTGTTGTGTGCTATCCAAATACTCAACATAAGTATTTGGGAAGGGCGTCCCAATATCGCTTGAAGATGGATTTTTTCTTGAAGCTTCTTTTATAATGACTTCCCCACCGAGTAAAGAAATCAACACAAGCTTGTGACCAAATTAACCTTTGGATCAATTTACCCATTGCTTGACTTTGTACTTCCTGCACAAACTGACATTCATTGAACATGTGTTGTATGTTTTCCTCTTCATTTTGGCATATAACACATAAGGAGGGCCCACTTATTTCTCTCTTTTTAAGATTTTCAGAGATGAGTATTTTCTTATGCACCAAAAGGCAACAAAATAATTGATTTTTGGGATTCCATCATTGTTCCAAACAATATTCCACATGTTGGAACGTGGTTGATGATGAAATGCCTCAACTAACACTATATATCCCTTGTTAATTGTATTCTCTGCATTTCCCCATCCATGTGTATCTTTTATTTTATTTTTTATCTCGTGGAGCACAACCCTGGAAGGAGGAGAGAAAAACATTAAATAAAGGAGAAAGATGGGGAGGAGGAGAGAGGATGATCCATTGTTTCCAAGTGCCATCATTGGACCATATGGACAGATCTGATAGGTTAAAAAGGCCATGTGCTTCCAACCAATCGCGAATGGGGCAAAGAGGCTCGAGCTGAGCTTGGAAATCGAATTCCAAAATTTTGTCTTCCCATGGTTTATCCAACATCCATTTCTCGGTATTTAGTTCATTCTTTCGCTTATAAGCAACCTATTCACAAGAAGGAGTTTAAAGATGGGTGATCCGGTGTTTACTTTCGGTTGAAATTCAAGGCATCTAAGTCTTGTACCAGTGAAGTATTCCTTCCAAAGAGCTTACTTCCACCAAACCACAGTTCTAGTGATCAATCTCCACAAAAGCCTAGCTCCCATTGCAATATTCATGAGTTATGGTTCCCTTGTCCCCAATCCACCATGGCTCTTGCTTCTCGTGACTTGGTTCCAGTTGATAAGATGAAATTTATTGTGATTTGACATCCCTCCTTGCCATAAAAAGGACCTAAGTTTCATTGATATATGTTTTGCTATACATTTTGGGTCCAAAATAATTGAGCATTGATAGAGAGGGAGGGTCGAGAGAACATATTTTATTAGAATAACTCTTCATGTTGGATTTAACCATTGCGAACGCCATTGTATGAGTTTTCTACTCGCTTTCTCAAGAATTTACTGTCAGATATGAGTATATGAAGATTTCAAGGATATTGGGATTCCTAAGTATCTGAAAGAAGTCCAATTTTCAGCAAGGGGGAACTAAAACACTTGTGTATTGCCTGCATAACTCGAGGTGAAGTGTTCCACCAATAAACTTGGCATTTTTTGTTGTTTACATCTCTTTCAGAAGCATTAAGGAAGGAGTCGAGATTGATTTTGAATCTCGCTGCTATAATAACAAAGGTCTCCCCTAACAATAAGGTATCATCCACAAATTGAGAACGATTCATATTTTTAACTCCTTTGGTTATTTGCAATCCTGGCAGATTCCCAATTTATCTTTCTTGTTCTAGCTTTCTACTGAGAGCTTCAACCACAATTATGAAAAGAAGGGGAGAGAGTGAGAAGCCTTGGAGAAGTCCTGTGTCGGCTTGAAAAAAGTATGATGGTCTACCATTCACCAAAGGGAAGATCCATGGATTACCAATGCAAGATGACACCCATTTTATAAAGCAACTGTTGAACCCAAACCACTCCATAACCTAAAAAAGGAAACCATGGCGAACACGATCAAAAGTGTTAGCCATGTTTAATTTTACCACCATACCTTTATCTTTGGCTTGGATACTTGAGTGTATTGCTTAATGACCAAGCACAATATTGTCCACTATTTGTCTATCTTGCATAAAGCTTCCTTGGTTGGGAGAGATAATCTTAGGGAGGACTTTCTTTAAGCAAGAGGTAATGATTCTAGCTAAGATTTTGTAAGAGTATTTACACGGGGATATAGGTTTGAAGCGGGATAACGAAGTAGGATTGGACTCTTTTGGGATCAAAGAAAGAAAGGAGGAGTTAGTGCTACCTCCCAGCCTCAAGGAATGGCGAGAATAATGAAGCATTCTCTTAAGATTGAACTTTATTAGATTCCAAAAGAAGCGTTAAAAGGAGATAGAGAAGTCATTCGACCCAGAAGCCTTGTCTGGCTTATTTGACCCAGGAGCCTTGTAAGGGATTATTTGACCATCATAATTTTTTTCTCTCATATATACATCGACGTTCCTCGAACCCAAGTGTTCCAGATAGTTTCTACTAGATCTACTACTTCTCTGTGTCGAAGCCACATGGGATTAAGCCAAAAAGGAAGACGTTCGAAATTTGGGAGAGCTTGAAGATGGAGAGATATGGGTTTGTGATATGATATGAGAGAGGGAAAAATATATGACTTAATGGTTGAATTCTAGTGGAGGAAAATGTTGTGAACAAGGCATCGATCTAATCTTGCAGCGATGTGCCCTAGCCTAGTGCACATGTTGATCTAAGTGAATTTTCCTCGTTGAGGGGGAATGTCAATGAGGTCCTAATCTGAACTTATTTCCTCTAAGTTACTTCGAAAGGTGCCTCTTCCAAAGATCCTCCCTCTCTTTTCAGTGCTAGCCTCGACAATATTTAGATCTCTAGCTATGATGAAATTTTCAGAGAAACATGTATTTTTCAAACTTGATAGAGTTCTCCAACATTTTACTTTGTTAGTGGGGTTTGTCAACATATAGACATTGATAATTACAAAAAAAGTGTTGATATGCCCATGATGGAATTTTGTAAGAATCCAATGTTGATATTTGAGATGATATTCCAAACTTACCTCATGACTGCTACATATTGTACAAAGTCCTCTAGAGGCGCCTCTAGAAACTTTGTCTATGACATTCTTGGATTTCCATAAAAATTTCCCTTTTTTTGAAACTTCTTTGGTTGTCATCTTGGTCTCCAGAATGAGGAGAATAATAAGCTTTTATAACTTAATCAAATCTTTGACAGCCAATGTCTTTGGGGTGTTTCCTAATACCCAGCAATTCTAGGAGACCACGATCATTATTTAAGAGGATTGGACTGAGAACCCCCTTTATTTGTTGTTTTTCCACTATGAGACTTGATTTGTATTGTCCCTATTATCCCCAATTCTTAGGGATAACTAAGGAGATGATGTCTCGAGGCCCTTAGGTTGCATACATGGAGTACCGAGAGGCATCTTGACCAACAATGTCCACTTGCACAAATAGAGACCCACCTCACCACCACAGTTCTAGGTTCATCATGAGGGTATCTACCACATCAGCTAGCTTCCAAAAGACATTGGGTATTTCTCCATGAGGTACAAGTCATGTATTATTGTGAGTATCATTTCAATATTTGAGGCATTTGAGTTTGTTACATTTTAAACTGCTTTTGATTATGTAAAATCTGCTTGGAAATTAAGATCTTTGCCCTGTTTCACTTTGGTGGTTGACATTACGCCCTAATAAGTGGGTCACCCTCAGGGATAGGTTTGCTACTAGGAGGTCCTCTTGATAATTCATTCTTCCTTTCCCGACCATACTCATCACTTTCCACGCTTCATCGCCTCATCTCCTTACCTTTTGGGTTTTTCGGGTGTATTGTCCCAAGAATGGATTGTTCCTCATTTCATGGGAAGAAGGGGCCAAAGACCCATAGGCTTGTAGCTGGCCAAAGATAAAAGCTAATCATGAGCCTTCTAGATGATCGCCCAGGGATCTCAAGGACAATGAAATGTCTCTCATGAGAAACTAATGGGACTCGTGAAAAATAACTAATGCAAAATACTAACCAAGGTGGAGCGTGTGTGGGCACTGTTTTTCATGCTTAGGTAGAATCCCCACACACTGTTTTCAACTTGGGGAAGTATGATGTGACCAAGGTAGAGTCAAGGTGGGCATTGTTTTTCATGATTAGGTAGAAACCCCACCTTGGCTTCAACTTGGAAACATCTTAAAATGACAAAAGGCAATAAATGGGCTTGGAAAAAATTTGCATTGAAAATGAAGGTGCAACACACCCTATACAAAGACACCCATAAATGAGATACTATGGTCCCTTGTCCCTCATGAATCCCATGCCCAAGAGTCTTTCCCCCATCCATGTCACTTTGTCCAAATGTCTTAGAGAGGGCCCACTTGGGAAACACTCCTAAACTTGAGGTACAATTCACCCAATGGGTCACTTTGTCAACCCTCCCATACCTAAACTGGGAAAATTGCATAGGGTCTTTGAGCACTTGTTTATTTTGATGAGGTGATTTGGATGTACATGCTTATATGGCTATTTTATTGATTTTATTTACTCATCATGATGCATTTGACTTGAGATCCTTGGAGGGCGTATTCATTGTCTTTGTGGGACCTAGTTGGTGGACATATTTGGAAAGACATGCCTAGCTTGGGCATCCTTTGTGCTTGAAGACAACATGTTGGATATTGGGGCCCACACATCAGGTGATGATGGCATGCCTTTGGAGGCCTAAGAGACACCTTGGAGGATCTAACCTAGCCCCTACAAGCCAAATGACTTGCCTTTGGAGGCCAAAACGTCACCTTTGAGGGCTTGACGTCACCCTAGGGCTAGGGTTTTGTGGTGGTTGAAGACACTTGCCCTTTGGAGGCCTAGCGCACTCATCTCCAACTCAACGACTTGACGTAAAGTGCCAAAATGTTTCCCCAAGAGGGTGTCGTCGTGTYTCTAGGGTTTATCTTATGTGCAAATTATGAATTAAAAAATCTTATTTTGGAAAAGGGGCAAGAAAAAGGGAAAAGTTACCCTTATCTTGTGGTTTACCCTTTGAATGTGGACAAACTATGTTTTATAGGATTTGTATAAATAGATATCACCTCTATTTCATTTTATCATAGCTTTGCCATTGTGAGAAGACTATTAGCTGAAATGTGCACCCTACTGAGGCATTTTGGTATCTCTCTCTTAAGCAAATGATTTTTGGTGATATCTCTTGGTGAATGATGGAGCTAAGGTGGTGCACACCTCTTGGAGAATTAGTTCTTGCTTATGAATGGTACTTTGCTTGGTGAAATAGGTTTTGTTCTTGCATCTCTCTTGGAATTGGTAAGGAAAATATGCAATTGTTAGTTCTTTGTGCTTATTTCATGGTTATTATTGGTGGAAATGAGAGGACGATCCATCGTTTCCAAGAGCCATGATTGGACCATATGGACAGATTCGATAGGTTAAAAAGGCCTTGTGCTTCCAACCAATCGCAGAGGGGGAAAAGAGGCTCGAGCTAAGCTTGACGATCGAGTTCCAAAATTGTGTCTTCCCGTGGTTTATCCGACATCCATTACTTGGTATTTAGTTCATCCTTTTGCTTATAAGCAACCTAGTCACAAGAATGAGTTTAAAGATGGGCGATCCAGCGTTTACTTTCGGTTGAAACTCAAGGCATCTGAGTCTTGTACCATTGAAGTATTTCTTCCAAAGAGTTTACTTCCACCAATCCATGATTCCAGTGATCAGTCTCCACAAAAGCTTAGCTCCCATTGCAATATTCATGAGTTCTAGTTCCCTTTTCCCCAATCCACCATGGCTCTTGCTTCTCGTGACTTGATTCCAGTTGACTAGATGAAATTTATTGTGATTTGACTTCCCTCCTTACCATAAAAGGACCTAATTTTCATTGATATATGTTTTGTTATACATTTTGGGTCCAAAATAGTTGAGCATTGATATAGAGGGAGGGTCGAGAGAACATATTTTATTAGAATAACTCTTCTTGTTGGATTTAACCATTGTGAATGCCATTGTATGAGTTTTCTACTCACTTTATCGAGAATTTACTACTAGATCTGAGTATATGAAGATTTCAAGGAGAATGGGATTCCTAAGTATCTGAAAGAAGTCGAATTTTCAACAAGGGGGAACTAAAAAACTTGTGTTATTGCCCGCATAACCTAAGGTGAAGTGTTCCACCAATAAACTTGACATTTTTTGTTGTTTACATCTCTTTCAGAACCATCAAGGGAGGAGTCCAGAGTGCTTTTGAATCTCATTGCTATAGTAACAAAGGTGTCCCATAACAATAAGGTATCATCCACAAATTGAGAACGATTCATATTCTTAACTCCTTTGGTTATTTGCAATCATGGCATATTCCCAATTTCTATTTATTTTTCTAGCTTTGTACTGAGAAATTCAACCACAATTATGAAAAGAAGGGGAGAGAGCGGGAAGCCTTGGAAAAGTCCTTTGCTGGCTTGAAAAAAGTATGATGGTCTACCATTCACCAAAGGGTCGATCCATGGATTACCAATGCAAGATGACACCCATTTTATAAAGGAACTCTTGAACCCAAGCCACTCCATAATCTAAAAAAGGAAACCATGGCGAACATGGTCAAAAGCATTAGCCGTGTCTAATTTTAACACCATAGCTTTATTTTTAGCTTGGATACTTGAGTGTATTGTTTAATGAACAAGCACAATATTGTCCACTATTTGTATGTCTTGCATAAAGCTTCCTTGGTTGGGAGAGATAATCTTAGGGAGGACTTTCTTTAAGCGAGAGGCAATGATTTTAGCTAAGATTATGTAAGAGGATTTACATTGGGATATAGGTTTGAAGTGGGATGAGGAAGTAGGATTAGACTCTTTTGGAATCAAAGCAAGAAAGGAGGAGTTAGTGCTACCTCCCAGCCTCAAGGAATGGTGAGAATAACAAAGCATTCTCTTAGGATCATACTTTATTAGATTCCAAAAGAATCATTAAAAGGAGATAGAGAAGTCATTAGGTGCCTTGTCTGGCTCAAGGCTCCATATGGTTGCAAATATTTATGCTTTGGAAATGGGTAAATTGAGATTAGAATTTTCTTCATTGGTAATCTTGGTTGGGATACGTCCAAGCATGGTGGTAATTCCTTGTGTATACAAATCAACAAAGTGGGTTCTAGCAATTGCTCTAATTTCTGCAAATTATGTCGCAAGAGTCCCATCCTTTAAAATGATTTTCGAAAAGTTATTTCTGAATTGCCTGAATTTGGCTTGATTATGAAATAATTTAGTGTTTTTATCCCCATAGTACTTTTGGAGCTCCTCAGGTTTGCCTTTAATTTTCATTTTCTCAATGGAAAGGAGATTTTTCCCCACTGCTTTAGGGCCTATTTGAACATCATTAGTTTTTGCTCTCATATATACATCGACGTTCATGGGATCCAATTGTTCCAGGTAGTTTCTACCAAATCTACTACTTCTTCATGTTGAAGCCACATGGGATTAAGCCAGAAAGAAAGACAACCGAAATTTGGGAGAGCTTGGATATGGAGAGATATGGGTTTGTGATATGATATGAGAGAGGGAAAAATATATGACTTAATGGTTGCATTCGAGTGGAGGAAATTGTTGTGAATAAGGCATCGGTCTAATCGTGCAGCGATGTGCCCTGGCCTAGAGCACATGTTGATCTAAGTGAATTTTCCTTGTTGAGGGGGATGTCCATGATGTCCCAATTTGAACTTATTTCCTCTTAGTTACTTCGAAAGGTATCTCTTCCAAAGATCCCCCCTCTTTTTTCAGTGCTAGCCCGGACAATATTTAGATCTCTAGCTATGATGTAATTTTAAGAGAAACATGTATTTTTCAAACTTGATAGAGTTCTCCAACATTGTACTTTCTTAGTGGGGTTTGTCGACATATAGACATTGATAATTACAAAAAAAGTGTTGTTATTCCCATGGAGGAATTTTGTAAGAATCCAATGTTGATATTTGACATGATATTCCAAACTTACCTCATGTTTGCTCCATATTGTACAAAGTCCTCTAGAGGCGCCTCTAGAATCTTTTTCTATGACATTCCTAGATTTCCATAAACGTTTCTCTGTCTTTGAAACTTCTTCGGCTTTCATATTGGTCTCTTGAATGAGGAGAACAATAGGTTTTTA
Organism: Picea sitchensis; assembly: GCA_010110895.2. Taxonomy (NCBI): domain Eukaryota; kingdom Viridiplantae; phylum Streptophyta; class Pinopsida; order Pinales; family Pinaceae; genus Picea; species Picea sitchensis. Next base: position 16,038 of record SNQJ01S0055067.1, on the reverse strand, counting down.
TAAATTAATCAAATCTTTGACAACCAATGTCTTTGGGGTGTTTCCTAACCCCCTGCAATTCTAGGAGACCACGATCATTATTTCAGAGGATTCGACTGAGAACCCCCTTTATTTGTTGCATTTCCACTCTGAGACTTGATATGTTTTGTCCCTATTATCCCCAATTCTTAGGGATAACTAAGGATATGATGTCTCGAGGCCCTCAGGTTGCAGACATGGAGTACCAAGAGGCATCTTGACCAACAGTGTCTGCTTGCACAAATAGAGACCCACCACAATTCCAGGTTCATCATGAAGGTATCTACCACATTAGTTGGCTTCCGAAAGACATTGGGTATTGCTCCATGAGGTACAAGCTAGGTATTATGGTGAGTATCATTTCAATATTTGAGGCATTTGAGTTTGTTACATTTTAAATTGCTTTTGATTATGTAACATCTCCTTGGAAATTATGCTCTTTGCCTTGTTTCACTTTGGTGGTTGACATTACGCCCTATTAAGTGGGTCACCCTTAGGGATAGGTTTGCTACTGGGAGGTCCTCTTTACAAGTCATTGTGTGTTTTCCGACCATACTCATCACTTTCCACACTTCATCCCCTCATCTCCTTACCTTTTGGGTTTTTCGGGTGTATTGTCCCAACAAGGGATTGTTCCTCATTTCATGGGAAGAAGGGGCTGAAGACCTAGAGGCTTGTATCTCTCAAAAGATAAAATCCAATCATGAACCTTCTAGATGCTTGCCCAGGGATCTCGAGGACAATGAAATGTCTCTCATGAGAAACTAATGGGACTCGTGAAAATAACTAATGCAAAATTCCAACCAAGGTGGAGCGTGTGTGGGCATTGTTTTTCATGCTTAGGTAGAATCCCCACACATTAGTTTCAACTTGGGGAAGCATGATGTGACCAAGGTAGAGTCAAGGTGGGCACTATTTTTCATTCTTAGGTATAAGTCCCACCTTGGCTTCAACTTGGAAACATCTTAAAATGAAAAAAGGCAATAAATAGGCTTGGAAAAAGGTTGCATTGAAAATGAAGGTGCAACACACCCTCTACAAAGACACCCATAAATGAGATACTATCGTCCCTTGTACGTCATGAATCCCATGCCCAAGAGTCTTTCCCCCATCCATGTCACTTTGTCCAAATGTCTCAGAGAGGGGCCCACTTGGGAAACACTCCTAAACTTGAGGTACAACTCACCCAATAAGTCACTTTGTCAACCCTCCCATACCTRAACTAGGCAAATTGCATAGGGYCTTTGAGCACTTGTTTATGTTGATGGGGTGGTTTGGATGTACATGTTTAGATGGCTATTTTATTGATTTGATTTACTCATCATGATGCATTTGAATTGAGATCCTTGGAGGGAGTATTCATTGTCTTTGCRGGACCTAGTTGGTGGACATATTTGGAAAGACAAGCCTAGCTTGGGCTTCCTTTGGGCTTGAGGCCCACATGTTGGATATCAGAGCCCACACAGYGGGTGATGATGACATGCCTTTGGAGGCCTAAGAGACACCTTGGAGGATTTGACCTGGCCCCTACAAGCCAAGCGAGTTGCCTTTGGAGGCCAAAACSTCACCTTTGAGGGCTTGACGTCACCCTAGGGCTAGGGTTTGGTGGTGGTGGAAGACACTTGAATTTTGGAGGCCTATCACACTCATCTCCAACTCAATGATTTGACCTAAAGTGCATAAATGTTGCCCTAAGAGGGTGACAACATGTTTCTAGGGTTTATCTTATGTGCAAATTATGAATTAAAAAATCTTATTTTGGAAAAGGGGCAAGAATAAGGGAAAAGTTACCCTTATCTTGTGGTTTACCCTTTGAATGTGGACAAACTGTGTTTTAGAGGATTTGTATAGATATTGATCATCTCTATTTCATTTTATCATAGCTCTCCCATTGTGAGAAGACTAGCGGCTGAAATTTGCACCCTACTTGGGCATTTTGGTATCTCTCTCTTAAGCAAATGATTTTTGGTGATATCTCTTGGTGAATGATTGAGCTAAGGTGGTGTGCACCTCTTGGAGAATTCTTTCTTGCTCATGAATGGTAATTTTATTGATGAGCTAGGGTTTGTTCTTGCGTCTCTCTTGGAATTGGTAAGGAAAATATGCAATTGTTAGTTCTTCTTGCTTATTTCATGGTTATTGTTGGTGGAAACTCTAGGAGGAGTATAAGTACATACACCCTCCATTAAGCTTCATTTAATTTGCTAGTTTACAAGTCTTTTGTTGCAAGGTTGTTAGGAGGAGTACAAGGGTGTACACCCTCCTCATTTTACCTTAGTTTAATTTGCATACCCTAGGGAATAAGAGGGTTTACACCACTAGGGATTTTGTTTATCTAAATCATGCTTTCAAGACTCCATTCACCCATTTTTTAAAAGGCACTAATATGAAGTTTGCATTGGAGAAATAAATTGTTTGCATTGCTAAACGTGATTTAGTGAGACATTAATATTGTTCAAATTGGAATATGTTGTTGATGCTTTGAGTTTGCTAAAGCCTCTAGGGCGTCTTAGTCTACTTAGTCTTCTTGGAGCTATAACTAAATTAAAGCTACAACCATTAGGGTTGCAACAAATCATTCTCGTTTTTTATTCGTAACTCACATTTCAACTGTTAAAATTTGCTAGCAAGCTGCCATAATACTCTACTAATCTCAACACACTTTTTGGGTGGTTTACTTGTACTTTTTGTGGGTTGAAATTTTATGTTGTAGCGATAGTTTGCTACAGCCATAACGCTGAGAATATATCTCTGCAATATTTGTTTACAATGACCTTGTTTTATTGCTAAAGTCTTATTCTTTCATCCCTGATTTATTCTAGTACTTGATAGCTTATATCTTGCATCACTTACTAGAATTCTAGCATCTTATTAATAGCTTTTAACTATCATTTATTTGTTGATATATATTCTTGTTGACTGTTGCAAATAGGGACAACTAGCTTAACTTGTTGGTCCATTGGATTATTTAGCTTGTATCTTGTCTTCTCTTATGTCTTGAGCAAGTACAACCATCTTCCGCAGGTACTCAAGCACTTGGCAATCATAAACCACCTACGAAGCTCGTTGTGAAGCCACTCTCCACTTAGTAACCTGACCTATACGGGCACCACTTCCATGTTTTCACTTTTCATTCAAATCCCCTATGGTCACCCGGGAATCCCCCCTTGTGTTGGATTATTCCTTCACTAAAGCGATCGTAGGGATTATTCGAGGTGACAGTGGTTAAACTCTCCCACCGTTATTCCCATCCAATGGATTGGGTCGGGATTTTCCCAACCTACAGTTTGCGTGATAACAATCCCTCCTCCCATCATATTTGACGAGGTTTTTTACGATCCCAGAAGAATATCGTTTTGAGCCTGCTCTTCCCAAACGATATGTGCAACTCTCCTCCTTGATTTTCTTGGCAAGTTTTCTTCAGAAGCCTTGTCATCCTACCCATATTCTCTTAGGTTCTTTGTCTCTGAGTTATCTTTGGCATTTGAAAATGTGATTTCCGCATCTTTGAAGGAATCCAAATCTCATGACCTTCAATCGAGAGGGTTGGATGAAATGTCACCTTGCAATTGATCATGACAGAGGATGACTTAATAGCCTATATGAATCCTGTAGGTTATAGTCAACAAGGACAAGGGAGCCAAGGAGGTTTATCTGGTGTCACTAGGTTAAAAGAAGGACAAATCCTCAAGTGACGTTAAATAAAAATAAATAATTATATTTAAAAGAAATTGGAGGGAAAATAAAGTGACAGTTTGATTTGGTCAAAAAGGGGAAATACCTAGAAGGCCCAGAGAAAGGATAAATAGAGGGGTAACCGTCCACTTTGGCATGATGATTTGATTGAACTCTTGATTGGTGCTCTTGGTGCCATTGTTTCATTAGGGTTTAGTATATCCCTTCAACTACTGCAACCTTGTTTCAATGGTGCAATATCCACCCTATCCAGGCAAGAGGGGAGTCCATCTAGGACTACCATAAGAGCTTCATTTGGGATTTTTGTATTCAGTTGAAGTTATACCGAAGTGCAGAGGTAGTTTGAAGATCTTTCTAGAAGAGGTCGAGCCGAAACTTTTGTACGTATTAGGAGGGTTTCAGAGAAACTGTGTTTGAAGGCAGCCTCGTGAGTGGAGTATAGGGAATCTCGCGAGGCCCTGCTAGACGATCACCTTTGTCCTGCGAGGGCCTCTGCAATCGGGAGTTGCAATGGTCGATTGGATCTGATCTGTGAGGGTTACAAGAGAGGGTTTTCCACAGTGAATTCAGGAGGGTCGTGGCAACATTCCAGGTTATTGTTTTTCTTTGTGTGTGTGAGTGTGTATCTACCATGACAACCAATAGAGATATGTTAGTTTATTGTTTGGTGCAACTATTAATACAACCAATAGAGATTTGTGTTGTTGTGATTTCTGAAGATTCCACCCATAATAAAATGTCATGATCATCTCTTATATTTTTCGTACTTGCAATGTGTTTGATAAGATGTCCACCATGAGTTTACATGCAAATTGCTTGTCATAAGTAACTAGCCAACATAAAACATTGTTTGCAAAGTGTTTAATTAAAATATACAGCTTGAAACACATTATCCTAGCCTGCTACATTTGGGGATACTATAGTGGTATTAGAGCTGGTGATCTTGCTAGCCTGTGATTTCTTAAGGCATTGATGCCAAGGAAAACTAGAGGACAAGGGAAACAACCCACCTCGGGATCAGAGTAATCATAAGAAGTGGAAATAGAAGGAGTTATTGGAGATCATCCTGAAGAGAGGACCATACCACTGTTGGAATCCATATCCAATGGGCAACAACAATTAAAACAATCCATGACACAATTTCTTATCAGTTACCAAGGAAATCAAAACCATGGAGGTACTAATGGGAACCATGCGGAGGCCATCCATAAAGGTTGTAGGGCTCCCAAGGAGTAATACCTATGTTCCAACACATAGTGTCTTCTAGGCAGGTAATAGAAAGGTGTCCATGCCATTATTACCACCATTCCTTGAGGAGCGACCTATAGGGACACAAGAACAACAAGGGTCGGCTAATAAGATCAACTCCTAATTTAGGGAGTATTAGTTGCTAGAAGTAGGAGCCTAGGAAACCCTATATTACAATGACTATTGCAACCTCGAGATGAGGAACAGGCCTAGGACAAGCCATAATCAACAAAATTTCGACCTTCTGCACAAATTCGGAAATACGACCATCTCAACTTTTGATGGATCTGATAGGTGCAGAGCACGAGCACGCGTACATAAGTTGGAGACTTATTTCCAGCTTAACCTGATGATAGAGGCAGAGACAATCAAGTTTTCCACTCTACACTTAGATGGAGAGGCTCGTGAGTGTTGGTACCATGGGCTATTAACATTGGGACATTCCAACATCAAATCATATGAGGATTCCACCAAAAGCATGATGGACAAGTTCGATAGGAAGGACCCCGGACTTCAAGGAGTTGGCACAATCGAGGCAGACAAGTACACCAGAGGCCTATGTCACAGAGTTCCAGCGGATGGCAGTCATGGTGACTTATGTTTCTGAGCAGAGACTGGTGATGTTATTCATGGAGGGTTTGGCTAAACCCTTAAGAGGTTGGGTGAAGCCTTTCAGGCCAAACATACTACATAAGGCTATCATGAAGACCCATGATATGGCAGACACAGTCCCCAAGAATACATCATCAAAAACATTTATCCCACAAAAGGGTCAAGTGTCAAAACCTCCCTAGAAGACATGGACATGGAAGGATAGGTTGGATGAGGAAACTCAGAGAGAACTAAGGAGGAAGAAGCTTTGCTACAATTTCAAGGAGTTGTGGGAACCAGACCATCGATGTATGGGCAAAGGTAAAGTCCATTGTATTGAGGTAGTTTTCGATGAGGAGGATTACGATGATGATGAGGGCATTGGACATGACAATGGTGAGCCATCACATGCTACAGAGAAAGCACCATTGCAGGATATCACAAAGGTAGTGACCATGCCCACACTTTCAAGAGTCCCTAAATATTACACCTTCAGGGTCATAGGCATTTTGCAAGGGCACATGATTACAACATTGATTGATGGTGGGGCAACCCATAACTTCATTGATGTTGTACTTGTCACCAGAAGACAAATCCTTACAGAGGACTTCGAGGGATTCAATGTGGTAGTAGCAGACGAGTACAACATGGCGTGTACTTAGAGGATCAGGGGGTTGGAAGTAACATTAGGCGACTACACGTTGATTGATGACTTTTATGTCGTAGATTTAGAAGATACTCATGTGGTGCTAGGAGTTCAGTGGTTGTACTCATTAGGAGATATCCGCATGAATTATCAAGACATGAGGATGGAGTTCCAGGACAAGGGTGGACAACGAGTCATCCTAAGAGGTATGTCAACAGGTGCCCCCGGGATCATGTCTAACCAATGCATGGATGCCATTTTAGACATGGGGACGTGGCTTACGCAACAAAGTACTTGATCACCATGGAGAAGCCATCACATGATCGCTAGCATTACCGTGCAAATATCTAAGCATTTATTAGAAAGCATGAAAGAGTGTTTGAACCATTCCCAACAAGGATACCACCTGACAGAGGATTTGAGCATGTCATTGAGCTATAATAGTGGTTGAAGCCTGTAATCACCACACCCTACATGCATTTGAATAGGTTCAAGGGAGAAATAGAGAAGGCCATAAAGGATTTGTTGGAGATGGGACATATCAGGACTAGTTCTAGTCCCTTTGCTTCTTTAGTTGTACTGGTGAAGAAGAAGGATGACACTATGAGGTTGTGCATAGACTACATAGCACTGAACAAGAAGACCATAAAAAAATGATACTGAATACCAAGATTGATGAGCTGATAGATGAGTTGCATGGGGAAATGTACTTCTCAAAGGTTGATTTGTGATCAGGATACCACCAGATTCAGGTAAGAGAGGAGGATATCCATAAAACAACATTCATGTGTCACTATGGGCACTATGAGTTTCTACTCATGCCCTTTGGGTTGACTAAAACACCAACTACCTTTCAGTCATGCATGAACCACGTCATCAACAAACAATTGAGTAAATTCTTACTGGTGTTCTTTGACGATCTTATGATATACATCGGGACGTGGGAGGAACATCTGAAGCATGTGGATGAGATTCTCACCGTTATGGAGAAGCAATCGCTTTTTGCCAAGAGGCAAAGTGTGAGTTTGGGTTGACAAATATCTTATATCTAGGGAACGTGATTGATGTTGAGGGAGTAAAGGTGCCTCAGGAGAAGATCTAGACAATCTTAGATTGGCCCACCCCCATATCACTCATATATATGCGAGGATTCTTTGAGATATGCAACTATTATAGGTTCTTTATGAAAGGATTTTCACGATTGGCTGCTCCATTGACATACCTCACCAAGAAGGGGGTGTTCTGATGATCATAGGATGCACATGTAGCATTCGACAGAATGAAGAGGGTGATGAGAACTTGCCCAATATTAACACTCCCAGATTTCATGCAACCTTTTGTCCTTGAGAGTGACACATGTAGTGAGGGGATAGGAGCAATATTGATGCAAAACTAACACCCGATAACTTTCGAGAGTAGAAAGCTAAGAGATTCAGGGAAGCTCTATCCGATCTACGATAAAGATATGTTGTCCATCATGCATGCATTGGCCAAGTTCAGACAATACCTGGTAGGAGGACGCTTTCTGGTTAGGACCGATCACAAAAACTTGAGATATTTCTAGGAGAAGCAAGACCTGAATGAGAGGAAGCAGAAATGGGTGAGTAAGGTGTAGGCATATGATTTTGACATTGAGTATGCAAAGGGGAAGAAGAACATAGTTGTCGACGCCTAATCTAGGAGACCTACAACGTTCTCCATGATAGAGATCTTAGCAGATTGTCAGTCCATTCTTTTGGTGGATACTTCAAGAATATCTTCGCCTGTGAGTTGATGGATGACAATATTCATGATGACAGGTACAAGGTAGTGGATGACATCATCTACTACAAAGACATGATCTATCTTGTCCCTGAGTCCAAACTCAAGGATAAGATTTTTAGGGTAGTACATGATGCACCACTAGTAGGGCACTAGGGGTATCTGAAGACCTGTAGGCAGGTGAGGGAGAGATTCTACTGGAAGGGTCTTAAGGAGGATGTACTTTGTCATGTGAGGGAGTGCATGACTTGCCAACAAAACAAGTCAGAATTTACACATCCTCTGGGATTACTTCAACCATTGTCGATTCTGGAGCAGAAGTGGGATAACATTTCCATGGACTTCATTATAAGGTTTCCAAAGGTACATGGCATGGACTGTATCTATGTGGTAGTGGATAGATTGACTAAATATGCACACTTCTTTTCCATTCCTTTAGAGTACAACACATCTCAAGTAACATATCTATTCTTCAGGGAGGTATTCATACTACATGGTCTTCCAAGGAACATAGTCAATGACCGAGATAACTGATTTCTCAATGCATTTTGGCAAGAGTTGCTCAGGTTATCCGGGACAAAGTTGACACCTAGTACTAGCTACCACCCCTAGACAGATGGGCAGACCGAGATAGCAAACAAATGGATTGAGGGGTACATGAGGAACTGTGTGTCATGGTAGTAACATGCATGGATAAAGTGGTTGCATCTCGGGGAGCATTGTTACAATACCACTCATCACATGTCCATCGAGATGAGCCCATTCAGGGCATTGTATGGATATGATGCCCCATCCTTTGTGGATTTGGCGTTTAGGGAGAGAAGAGCTCCCAAGGCCAAAGATTGGTTGGAGGAAAGCTAGGATATCTTGAGAGTCCTGAAGGAGAATTTGTAAGTCACTTAGAATCAACATAAGACATATGCATATAGGCATAAGGTGGAACACAAATTTTAGGTTCGGGACCAAATATTTCTCAGGTTGCATCCTTATAGACATTCATTGTTGAAGAAGAGTGGTGCAGAGAAGTTGAAGCCTCGCTTTTGTGGACCTTATAGAGTGGTCATCAGAGTTGGGGAAGTAGAATATGAGTTGGAGCTACCAGAGGGTAGCAGGATCCACAACACCTTCCATGTATCCTGCCTTATGAAGGTATTGGGACAACAGGTCACCGCTTCGGCATATCTTCCTCCACTAAATGAGGAAGGGCAGTTGGTTCTAGATCTCGAGAGGATTGTTGATGCCAAGGATTGGAGGTTGAGAAGTAGAGTCATTCGAGAGTACTTGGCCGTATGGAGAGGATTGTCTGTAGAGGATGCTACTTGGGAATGAGAGCAGATCTTACAACACCATGATCTGGAGTTTCTTGAGGAGAAGCAATCTTGGGAAGGGAGGACTGTAATGTCTCCTTCCAATTGATCATGATGGAAGATGACTTAATAACCTAGACTCCCATAGGCTATAGTTAGAAAGGATAAGGGAGCCAAGGAGGTTTATTTGGTGTCACTAGGTTAAAAGAAGGACAAATCCTAAAGTGACATTAAATAAAAATAAATAATTATGTTTAAATGAAATTGGAGGGAAAATAAAGTGAGGGTTTGATTTGGTAAAAAGGGGAAAGATCTAGAAGGTTCATAGAAAGGATAAATAGAGGGGAGACCCTCCTCTTTGGCAGGATGATTTTATTGAATTCTTGATTGGTGCTCTTGGAGCCCTTGTTTCATTGGGGTTTAGCAAAACCCTTCCACTACTGTAGTCTAGTTTTGGTGGTGCAATATCCACCCTAGCCATACAAGAGGGGAGTCCACCTAGGACTACCATTGGAGCTTCATTTGGGAGTTTTGTATTCGGTTGAATTTATACCGAAGTGCACAAGTAGTTTGCAGATATTTTTGGGAGAGGTTGAGTCCAAACTTTTGCAGGTATTAGGAGGGTTTCTGAGAAATCGTGTTTGAAGACATCCCTGCGGGTGGAGTATGGGGTGTCCCGCAAGGCCTTGCTAGACGATAGCCTTTGTCCCGCGAGGACCTCTGTGATCGGGAGTTGCAACGGCCGATTGGATCTGATCTATGAGGGTTACAAGAAAGGGTTTTCCGCAGTGAATGTAGGAGTGTCGTTGTGACATTCCATGTTATTGTTTTGCTTTGTGTGTGTGATTGTGCAACTACCATGGCATCCAATAGAGATATGTTAGTTTAGTGTTTGGTGTAGTTGTTAATACAACCAATAGAGATTTGTATTGCTGTGATTTCTGAAGATTACCCATAATAAAATGCCATGATCATCTCTTCTATTTTTTGTACTTGCAATGTGTTTGATAAAATTTTCACCACAAGTTTACATGCAAACTGTTTGTCATGAACAACCAGACAACATAAAACATTGTTTGCAAAGTGTTTGACTAAAATATACAACTTGAAACACATTATCCTAGCCTGCTATAGTTGGTGATACTACATTGGAGTTTGTAATCGATAGAATTTTTGACAATACAATAACTTCTTCTCTCTGCTTCCGAGTCGCGAAACCCATTTTCGGATGAGGCCGGAGGATCTCTTGGACTGAAGGGTGCTCTTGGCTAGCAATCCCAATGTTGATAGGAGCTAGAATTTCTTGTTCCACTAGTTCCTCCAACTGGGATAGAGAATCAAACCTATTGGATTGAGCGATTGTTACTTTTTTCCATGTATTTTTTGTGGCTTCAATGGGCGATTTCAATCCAACATTTGAAGGAACCGCAGAGGAAGAGGAAGACTGAGCCCGACTACCACCAAAGCCCATTTTTCTGGACACCACTTTCCATTGTTCATCTCTTCCATTAGTTGTTGGGGTCAATTCTGATTTCTTACAGTTTCTCGCAAAATGCCTGTATTCATGGCAGGTTTTGCACTTGAAGGGTAATTGTTCATAATCCAGTTGATGCACATGCTGCTAGTTATCCAGGGTAATGACCACTGCTTTGGGAATCCATTTCTCCAAATCGACCTAAACATAGATACTTGCATAGGAAAAATATTCTCCTTAGGTTCTGCCCTATCAATATATCGTTCATTAAAGTTGCCAATACAATGTAGGGCATCATTGCTCCAACATTGCAAGGGAAGGTGCGCTAACCTAACCCACACAGGAACAAATGAAGGGACATCATTTCCAGGACTGAAATCAGGGGTCCATTTATTCAAGTACATTCCTCTTGCTCCTAGAAAATACGAACCACTACGGAATATCAAATCCTTGTCTTCCTTGAACTCAAAGAGGAACGTGAAAAAACCTCTGTTGCAAAACAAATGGCTCAATGAGGCTTTGATTAGGGGTTTCCAGTCTTTTTCAAGACAAAAGGCCACTGTCTTCGGAGATGGCCAAATGCTGATAAATTGATTGATTAAGCCCCGGTCTGTTAGGGCTAGACCCTCTCTCTTGGATGAAGAAGGCATGAGAGCAACCTTGGGCATTTCATCCAACTTTTTCACAAATTTGGTGGGTTGATCCTTCAAAGCCTTGATATAACCTGCAACCATTTCATGGAAGGCTAGAGCATCATCATTAGGAGGGGGTGAAGCCCCCCCCCCCAACATCGTTCGCCATCCCAACACTAGAGCTAGGGTTTAAGATCACTAGAGCACACACCTTGCAGATCAAGATAGTCTTCAATTAATTATGATCTTATCTTATTGAGATATGAAAAGGTGCTTTGTAAGTTTGTTGATATGATCTCATTTATTTCAAGTATCCCTGGATAATAATTATTAGAGGATTGCGTATTAGCTCATTGTAAAAATGATCCTGGTCTTATCTTATTGAGATATGACTGAGTATGGTCACGAGTTGAACAAGGAGGTATTTAATTGTACCCAACAATATAGTTATCGAATAATGGTGGATGATTTAGTTCTTGATCCCCCAACAAATTGCTAATTTTATCTTAATTTTTAAACTTTTATGGCTTGTACTACTATAGGCATGAGAATTCCTTAATGAACTAGATGTTCATTTTGATGATGCAACTGTGAGACCAATATTGATCTATTGGATCTTAATAAAGAAAAGTTAGTTATCCTGCCTTATTGGATCTTAATAAAGAAAAGTTAGTTATCTTGCCTTATTGTGTTGTCTCTAATCTCAAATAGTTTATTATGTTGTCCCTAATCTCAAATAGTTTGCAAAAGAGCTTATCGAGCTCACTTTGGTTTTCATGGGTTAACACATTATAAATATCGATGGTATTACAAATTCTTTGAAAATGAGATCTAATCTTTGCGTAGGYTGTGCACTCCAAGAGAAAATGTTATTGCAATGAGGTACAGACTTTGAACAAAAAAACAATGCAATGAGAAGCCTCCTAGTCATGACGACAACAACGATGGATTTGAATTATCATTATCACTTAACTTCCGAGGATAACGACAATGCCAGGTCAATGTTTTTGTCATATAAATTTTACTCAACTTGCCACTTAAATTTTTATTAACTTTTATCATTCTAAATGTTCAAAAATTGTTACATATAAGATTGACCTCTCCCTACTATGACTAGGTGGTAAACCACTTATATAATCATATATTTGAACTAAAATTTTATTATCAACTTTTATTTATACATACTTTTTATTTATCTTGTAAATTTTTTTAACATGGATTAACATGGATTGTGTTATATTCCAATTATATGAATGTAAATAATTTTTTATTGTGGAATTTTTATATTTTATATATGGATAAATATATATTTTTTTATTTAATTTTTTTTAACATCGATATTCCAATTAAATGAATGTGTATTGTGGAATATTTATATTTTATATATAGATAAAGATATCATTTTAAAGATTTTAATGCAAAATAATAAATTGAATGGGTTATTAAAATATTTTTGTCGATAACTATTAAATAAGAATATTCTATTTGTAAATATGTGTGAAATTGAAGATGGATTTATATTTGAAATTTAACTAGACAATTCAAATCAAATGAAATTTAATCTTATTGAAATAGACCTTAAAAAAAATTGACGTGGGATGTTATTATGGCTTAAATTGGGCT
>SNQJ01S0055066.1:63677-80660 GCA_010110895.2 Picea sitchensis | reverse complement strand
AATCAGTTGTTACTGTGCTTAAATTTTTTTATGCCTTTTGAAATATTATTGATGTTCTCCAAGTGATCATCAAGATTATGCAAGTCATGAACAACATAAATAATAAACATCAAACACAGACATGATATACATAGAGGCATATATTCATGAGGAAACCCATAAAGGGAGAAAACCTCTTCTTCTTATAATTATAGGCAATCTTTTATGTTCTGTACATCATCTATCTTTGAGAATCAACTCAAAATGAGGCTACAACCTCTTCTTTCACAAGCTACAACTTGTAGAGAGAACCAACCCTCTGATTTATCTATCACCCACTAGAAGGAAGAACCAAATCCCTAAGTGTTCTAGCACCAACTGGATGGAAGCATCAACTTCCAATCACACAAGCACCAACATGTATAATAGAGAAAAATGGTTCTCCCTTGCACCACCCTACCACCCTAGTTTTTTTTTGCTACAACCAAATGGAAGCTACAACTCCTTGTGTTCAAGCACCCACTTGAAACTATAAGGACAACAGTCCTCCCTAGCACCACCATACCACCCTGAGATATAAACTTTACTTACTTGATGTGTCTCTGATATGGTCTGTTACAGCTCCATGTCTCCTCTACCTTCTTCAGCTTCTATGCTCTGTTTCGCTTCTGCATCTTTCTACTTTTGTGCTCTTCTCTTTTTCTTCCTCTACACAACACCTCTTTGTTCAAATTCTCTTCAACATATTATTCTCTATGATGCCTTTGCATCCTATCCACTGTGCCTCTGATCTCGACTTCAGGTACTGCTCAACTTCTCCTCCTACCCACATGGACAACATTCAAAAAAGAACACTATACTCTTTATTCTGCATGTATTTCTCACGCCGAGTCCTCTGCCTGATCATAATTCGAACTCTTCGTCTTCCTTGGTGGTTATGTTGTATATGTTCATCATCAGTGATCATTATCCAAATATTCTTTGGCTTCTATGGCAGTCACAACTCTTCGTCTTCTCTGTCAATTACAACCAGTCAATTGTGGCTTCTTTGGCTTCTAAGCCCCTTCCTTCACATGACCATCTGTGGTGACCATATGCCTAACCAACAGGCACTTTGTGACTCACAAATTCATGAATATTAGTATGAGACAAATCGATTCTCCCAAATCCTGATATCCGAAGTGGAGCCTAGTGACGTGCTAGATCCTCCCTTAACCTTCGTTGATGTGACTATGGCTGTGACCAAACGCCTATTCAAAAGGCACTTCCCAATCTCAGTCTAGTGAGCACTAGATTTGTTTCTCTATATGACCTTGGGTGATGATCTCATGTGACCACAGGATTGCATGCACATCCAAAGATGGTTTGAATCAAACTATTTTTTTCCCCAAAATTTACCTCGAGCCTCCACATGTCCTTTTTCCAAAACCGTGGTTTAGATTGCAACCCTCCAAATTTTTAAAGTATGTGGATTACTGCCACATTTCCTCTTGGATCAGATGATTGAGGCTTACTTTGGTTCTTTAATCGAAGTCCATAGGATTACGCCACATCTTTTTTGGATGAGACAACCCAGATTTACTTCGAATGATTTGATGCTTGAGATCTTCTTCGGACGATCTTATGACTACGATCTACTTCAGATGATCTACTTCTTAAAGTGATATTTCTCCATATCTCACGATCTGTCACCACATATCCCTCTAAATCTGATGGTTTCAATTTACTCCAGCTCTCTGGCTCTCTGGGCTTTAGAGATTTCGATTGCGACCCGCCTTCAAATTTTTAAAGTTCACGCATATTCAATCCCCACAATGTGACGATACCATCAATCTCATGATCTTGACGATGCTATTGAATGGACGGTTCATATTTGTTCTTTCACGATCTGCGGATTAGATCTAACCTTCCTAAATCAACAGCTGTGATTTATTTCGTGATTCGGGCTTCGGGAGTTTCAAATCTCAAACCCTGCTTTCTTCCATACGCCAATCTTCCGAAGTCAATAATCTACAAACACCTGTCCTTATCAATCGACGACTCTACCTCCACTTTGGGAATTTGACCTTTCAACTAGATCAATGGTTTTGTGGCTCCTTTCTCAATCAACGATCGAGATCTCCTTCAAGTCTTCGGACTTCTGAAATATCAAGTCTCAAACTTTACTTCCCCTCAAAGTATGTGGATTACTACCATGTGTCCTATTGGATCGCACAGATGCAACTTACTTCGAGTCTTTACCCAGAGTCCACAGGATTATGCCACCTCTTTTTGCGATCAGACGACCTAGATTTACTTCAGATGATCTGACGCTTGATATCTTCTTTAGACGATTTTATGACTACAATCTACTTCAGATGATCCAATGGTTGAGAATTTATTTTGTCTTTTCGGGTCTTTGGGCTTCGAGAATTTCAAAACTCAACTAGAAATTCTTGAAGTGATATTTCTCTGGAGCTCACGACCCGTCACCACGTATCCCTCTAGATCTGACAGTTGCAATTTACTTTAGCTCTCATAATCTTCGGTCTTCGGGGATTTCAAATATCAAACTTGAAATTATTAAAGTGATTTCTCTATAGCGCAACCTCCTCATAACTGTAGGCCCGAAACAAATGATTTTTGTTTGATCAAGATCTTAGATCAACGACTCGATCTATCTGCGATGCAACTTTTCCTTGGATTAAATCCAACGACTCTCCATATTTTAGTATCCTATCCTTCCAATTAATTCGATCCAATGGCTGACGGAGTTTCGGATAATCAAATTCTCAAACCGTGTGCCCCGTTTATCCTATCCTTCACTTAATTTGATTTGACGGCTGACGGATATTTAGGTGATCGAATTCTCAATTGTTTTTCCCCGCTTATCCCATCCTTCCATTAATTCAATCTGACAGTTGACGGAAACTCGAATGATTGAGATATCATATATTTCAACTTATCTTGTCCTTCCACTCAAAAGTGATCCAACGACTATCGGGTATTCGGGTATTCAAATTCTCAACAGCCCTAGTTTGTCCTGTGGATATTTTGATCCTGATCACATTTTTGTACTGCACTTTCCCTTCTAAGCTTTAATCTCTGCATATTGTCCGCTTCTCCTCCCGAGCTTATGTTGTTCTTGTTTGTCATCATCGTTGTTGTTTTTTCCATCAATGACAAGCACACTCTTCCCGTAAAACATACCAACAATATTTGATAGCTTTTGCAAACTTGTTACTAAAAATCAATAGTGCAAAATTTTTGTTAGATGTAAGATATTTGATTTCTTATGTTACACAAAAAATAGAAATATTTGTAATAAAAATAGCATTAGACACAACATATTCTATATATACAATTTATTTTTACATGTAAATATACCAAAATGTATTTTATTTTTAAAAATCACCATCTTTTAAAAATATAAATAATAAATAACAAATACCAAATACCTTAAATAATGAACTTTTTTAAATAAAAACTTGAATTCTAATTTTGTAAATTACAATTAGGATATCTACTATTATAAAAAGTATGTGTCAAATATGTTTTATGTGTGTAAATATATTATATATTTAAAATATAAAATGACATTTTTTTAGTATTTAAGTTTTGAACTATAAGTAATAAAGTAGATAAAGAATTCAAATTTAAATAAATATATAATATTTTTTTGAAGAGCATAAATGTTCAATTTCTTAAAATATAAACATAAAATATGTATATTTTGGAAACCATACACGCACACACACACAAAAAATTTAAGAATAATTTGAGCTAATGTTTCACTTCATGTTTCAATGTATCTTTCACTATGTCATATATGCCTTTAGAGAATAAAATTTTCTTATGAAAACCAAAGATGGTTTAAATGTCTCTTCCACTCTATCTTATATTATTTTAAATCTTTTAGAGAATGATTTTTTTGAAGTTTTCATATGGAAACCATACATGAATTTCATTTGTGTATCATAAACGTTAAATTTGTTAGAAATTTATTCTTTCAATCCTGGCCATAAGATGTCAAATGCAAATGGTCATGGGTCAATCATCAATAGAATTGTATTTTTTTTTTTAAATACATAAAATATTTCTTTAAAAGCCAACACTCAAAAAAGGATAAAAACAATATTCAAACAAAAATAAATAAAAGATCCGAAGAATTAATGTGTAACAATAAATATGATGGAGTGAATAGAATAAATATTTACATATTTCCTAAAAATAGAAAAATAAATAAAAATGTCAATAAGCTCTAATAACATTGAATTAACACCCCGGATGAGATTCCACGAAGCACAAAGCCACGTAGCACAGGCTAGAGCTCATCCATTAATATGGCAGGTCGGCTCCCCTCCCCTCACCATTAAATGGGATATTTCCATAACTGCCTGTCAAGCAGTGAAGCACTGCCCCCTCATGTGAAAAAAGTGACAACCATGAGATACATTGGATGGGAGACGTTGGTGGCAGTGGTCATGTTGACCCTCTTTGTTATCATCCAGCAAAGCAGAGATTGGAGCCATTTCACCTTGGCATTACACTAGCCCGATAGCTATGCACACTGGTGCAGCTACCAAATGGATTTCAACACACTTACTTTGCTCATTATCACCCTCCATTACTCCTCCATGCCGAGCGAAAGAGGTAGGTCGCGTTGTGGCCCTGCCTGGCACAAATTTTCCGCTAGACAGAGGAGGAGGCAACAGCTAGAGTGGGCATTATCCATAGCCCACACTCAGCATAGGGAGAAGGCTAGGATGCCACCGATGGCATATGTGGAGGAGGTGATTCCAAAGGAACCAATCCAGTTCCCCCTGGAATCCCTCCTCTTCACTATTCCAGACAATTGGCAGCCCCCTAGCCAATTTCCAATAGGCACTAGGGCACCAGATACAAACCAGCCTGTGAGGGAGGAAAGGGAATATTACACTTGAAAAATTTAGGAGGAATTACTCCACCTTAACCCTGAGGATGCCATGCATCCAGGCGAATTCAAAATTTCAAGTGCGACGGAGGCTATGGAGGAGCACGGGACGGAGGAGAGGTTTGGGATGGTGAAGGACAAGGAAGGAGCACATGAGGATTCAGGTGAGGCAGATCCAGTCGGTGGTTTGGAGATGGAGGGTGGCCCAGTCCTAGTACCACCACCTATTATGAAAATCCCAGATCCCTACCAAGAACCATCACCATTTTTCCACCTGGAGCAGCTTGCGCTAGTGTTCGAGCTTAGAATCCAGATGGCGGATCAGATTCACCGCGACATTCTCATGCACCAATGTATCTATATGTTGTACAAGGCGTACTCAAATGCACTAGCATGCCATAAATTCCCGACTTGTGCCAGGCCATTTGTGCTCCAGCCTCAGAATGGCCCTCTCAGCGACGATCCCAGTGATGCAATCTTCGATGCAAACGGATAACTCTGTGGCTTGGATTTCAGTTCAGATCCTTACACTGCTACAACATAGTTTAAATTTTGTGTTTAGTTCCTTGTTTAATTTCCAGTTTAATGTCTAGTTTAATTTCCAGTTTAGTCTTCATGGCTTCTCTGAGCAGTGGTGCACAAAGTTAATTCTACCACCTACTCTAGTTTCCATTTGGCATGGCAAATGGTGGACCGCCAATTTTAACAATGACATCACATTCTGCCATCTATCCTAGTTTCCGCTAATTCGACGGAACAGTTGGAAAACTGTTGCTATGTGATTTTTTGTATTGAAAAAGTTTTAATAGGATTTTCCCTCTTTTTATTCATAAAAAAAATAACATTGAATTAATTAAAACAAGATATATAATAGTGTAAAAAATGTAAATACGATAAAATATTTTAACATAAAAAATGGGAATGGGTTTACAGAAAATAACTATTCAATATGATATTAATGACTTATCTAAATTGAGATGTCATGTTCTCCAAAATACTTACAAATTATCTTGTTTGTGAATTTTAAACTACAATTATACTTTACTTAGTGGTGATTGAATTAGACATACTTATAGTTTATATTACGAATTAGACAATATCAAATGAGCTAATGAAATTAAGCACGGATCTTAGTCTACTCACAATAAACTAGTGGAAAAATTGTACCTCGGTCACAACATTAAATAACCCCACATAGCAGAAGTGTTATTGAATTGTGAGGATTCATAACATAACTGAAAACCTTTTTTGAAGTTGTAGTAAAAGGAATTACACATTTAAAAAAATGATAACACAAGAAGACACAAGATCCACTAAACAAAATATCATAATTCCTCTTTCTCTGAAAATGATTGTATCATCAAAATTATCAGCAATTACATACTCGGCCAAAAAGTCCTTTTTAAATGTTTTTGATACTTTTTTATAAAAAATCTGATCTCTAACCATAAGTGGTTGAGATCCTACTTCCTAGTTACTATGAAACAGACTGAACCTAAAAATGAAAGGCCAAAATGACATATATTACATCACAAAATAAAGTAAATCTTCTCCAATTTATACACTCGTCCATGGTCTAGATTCTTCTCGTTCTTTTTCTTTAATGTTTCATTTTCATTTGTTGAATGAGGAAACTTTATCTTATATTTCCTTTGGTTGGACTTATGCTGTCTGTGTCTCCCTAATTTTTGCATGGGTTTTTAACAATTCAGTTAAAAAATTTGGACTTTCTATTGTGGAATTAGCTCAAAGTTAAAGGCTTTATATCCACCACGGACAAACTATTCTGCATTTTTTCCGCTTCCCTTTGAGTAAGTTGAACCTGGTGAATTTGTTTAACCAGGAAATCATTGATAAAGGGTAAAGTCACAAAGTTTATCTTTTGAATATCTTCCTTGTATTTTTCCCTTTTTTCTTTTAAACTTTGTGCAAGTTCTCCCACTTTGACTGTTTCAAGAAATAAGTGAACTTCGCCAAGGTCAATCTCTTCCATTTTATCTTCAATAGAAAATAGAGTAGTTAAATTAGCAACTTAACTTTAACCTCTTTTTCCAACATTTTACTCTCTTCAATATGATGTTCCCAAGTTTTAAGAGTTTCTCACTTCTCATTTGTTATTTCTTAGAAAAATTTATAAAGCCAGGAACAATTTGATTTCGTTTCTAAGATATAACTTCTCTAACTTTATGTTTAGAAACACTTAAATCATTTTCTCTATCAACAATGAATTTCAAGGAATCACTGATGATAATATATTGTTTCTAAATTATGTACAAAGTTTTATCAAATTCTTCCTGATCTTTTTGTAATCTTTCATTAACTTCTAAAGCTTGTTTCTTAAACAAGGAGACATCTATAAATTTATCTTCAACTTGTTTGGCATGCATTTCAAGATGGTCAATTCTCTCTTCTTTCTGAGATAAATAACTTTTAAGTTCATCTAAATTTTGAGAGTTTACCTTAAATTTCTCTTCAAATTCTGAAATAATTTGTTGTTATTATTGTTGTATGGAGACTGTCTTAGACTTTACCTATTGTTCAATTGAAGCTTGAGTCTGCACTAGTTGATCTTGCAATTTCTTAATTAATTGATCTCTTTGTTTTACTTTATGAACAATATTACCTACAGACCATGAATTTTTAGAAGGAAACGCCTCTATAGAGACAACAAGTGTTTCTGCAAGTTCAGTGTCGTTTAGAGCTTGGCCATCAAACAAAATCTTCCCTTTTTGAAATCCTTCCTTCAACCATTGCTTTTCTTTTTGTATTGAAAAATAAATTGGATGAGGGCATTTTCTCTAATTCAATAGGTTCAACATCATCTACATAAATTATTTCTATACTTGGGTTTCCAGAAATAGAAGACAAAGGTGTGAGGGATAGAATAGGAGAACCAAGAGTTGTAGAATGTATCTGTGAAGCCATCTCTTTTGCTGGAATATTCAAAAGTCTACTAATTTGCACATGATCTTGCACTTCTGGATTACTATGTCGCAATTCAATAAATTTCTCAAATAACGCATAATATTTAATCAGATCTTCACTAGAACTAATTTTAAAATTTAACCCCTTTTATGTACCTGTTATAGATTTCTCTGAGCTTTCTATGCCATCTCTTATTGTGTTTAATGCTAAAGTTGACAACTTTGAATTTAAAGGATTGGAGAGATTTTTAATGGGGTTATCTCCATTATGAACTTGTTTTTCTTTATTTATAGTTCTTTCTGATTCCATTCCTTGTAAAATCCTGGGCAAACAACTCCTTCTATGAGCCTAAAACTTAAAAAATTCATCTTGTTGATGTTCTAGAAGTTATTGAATTATTGTAAAAACTTCATTGTATGATTGAACTCCTTTATAAACATGATCGAATATATATTCTTCATGAATAAATCTTTTCCATCCCACTTATGAACAATGTTTACTAATAATTTGTAAAGGATCATGCATCTTGAGCTCAATATCAGCCAAATTGATTTCTTCTATGTCTTTGGCTTCATCTTTAGAATGACCAAAATATGAAATTGATCATTGAACAATTGAGACAGGGTAATAAATCCATTGCTTCTTTGAATTATTTCTCAGTTCCTTAGATATTGAATTTGTTGCTATTTGATATGCCACTTACCTTAGCACAAGTTTGTCAGATACAAATCTTAGCAATGCATTCGGAGAAACTTGGCTGTCGAAAACTCTGATATAAGAAAAATATTCCTCAAGAAACCAATCTACAACCTTCTCTAAATATTTAATCATTTGTAGAGGAAATATGAGAGGTGCTTGACCAAATATTAACTCATGCAGAGCAATGATTACATTGTGTGATATTTCATAAAACGAATCCTTCATATTTTCTTCCCGTAACTTGTCATGGTAGAAATGAATATATTGGTAATATCTTGGGTTCCAACTCCAATTCATTAAAGGAAAAGGTGTCTTATAGCACACAACATCCATAATGTAATCAGACATACAAAAACTTGCAAATTCCCCTTTGGTTTTTCTTGATTTAAAAATTGTTATGTTTCTAACCAGATTGCTAGACAACAATTTAGCCCATTCAAAAGTTTATCCATTTTCAATTTTATCCAAAATAGGAACCCATCCTACCCAAAAGTGAGAAAAATATTTCAACCCAAACAATCTACACAATAACATTGCAACATACATAATATGGGTAGTTTAGGAAGAAGTTGAATAAATCCCATGAGCTAAATTAGTTCTAAACCTTGTTTCATCTCTCCATCAACCCTTAACAAATGAATGCAAACCATTTTCTTGTTGGGAAGTCTCTTACTCATTGAATTTGGAAATAAATTCTTTATTAAAAGCATTTTTTGGAGTAGCATAAAGTTTATACATTACCAGAAATCCTTAGCTCTAAAAGAACCTGTTATTGCAAAATATGTACTTTCCCAAAGCCCAAGGCAAGTGAGGTAATATTGGTGTAACAAGGGGGTGACCTATCACTGTCACCTTAATAGGAAACCCCTTTATGTTTAAGAGTATGTTGGAATTACCCCAAGGGAGACATCCCTAGTGACCTAAAGGGTTGATGAAACTAGGGTTGATGAAACTAAGGAAAGGATGCAATAATACCTCCCTTTCATTGGTCACTCAAGTAAAAAGGTCTTATGTCTTAAAGAGATGAAGCAAAAGTGATGGATGAAGTGTACCTTCCCAAAACAAGACAACAATAAAAGATATGGTAGTTTTCAAATACAAAATGATGTTAGTGCCTCAATAAGACAATGAACCTTTGAAATATAATATTGCTGATATAAAATTGCAACAATATGAAATTTTACAACAATAAGTATTTTATAACAGCTGCAAGAAATATGCCTCGGAATTGCTTGAAAAGAGAATGAAAAGGTAGCTTTTACTAGGAAAAATGATAATTAATTGTCACAAGCAATTTCTGAAGTGTCTAGCTAGCATTAAAGGTGAGTTTTGCTAAAAAAATATGTTGCAGTTAGATGGTTGTACCAATCTTTTGTAACAACAACAAATAGGTTAGTGATCTAGGCTAAACTAGGGTTAGAGATAGTTAGTAAAATCTCAGGAGAAGAATGTTTGAGTGTTTAATAAATCCTTCAATAAGAGAGAGGCTAGAAATAGTGCCTTATAGGGCTTATGGAGTCAAGTGGATGACTTCTTCTAAGGCTGCAAATCAATTCTGATAGTGCACACAAGTCTAAGAGGGATAATTCATAGGAAAAGTAGTAACTTAAGTCCCCCTATGCATTTTCCTTAAGAAACAAGATACTAGGGTGTAGGCAATTCTAGGCCCTAGCACCTTTCTCTCCTTAGGCTTCTTATGAGATAAGAACTCAAGCAAAGATAACTAGGTCAAAACCTTAGAGTTCTAGGAAACTAGGGCTCTAGGGTTTCACAAGTTACTAGATCAATTCAATGAAAAGCTTGACAAATAGAAAGTAAGAAAGAAACAATTTAAGTTCCTTACTTCAAGCATTAAGTAAATCATGCAATTTAATAATATTGTATGAGAAAATAAAACCATACATAAACCATTCAATAGATAACAAAAATTCATATTTTACCTACTTGCACCAAGAATAATCATGAAAATACCATGCAAGATCACCATAAAAGCTTCCAAGATTGATCCAACTTGCAAAACTTAAGCCTTATACAAGAGTGTGCCTCACAATTTCAGCCTATAGCCCTAACTAGGGTGAAATTTTCAAACCTCTCCTCTTGTGTGAGGAGTTGTGATTGTAAAAATGAATGTACTTTATGTTTTTTTATACAAAACTAGTGACTTTTAATTAATTTTAGATCAAAATAAGGCCAACCTGGCCAATTTACAAATAAATTCAAATTTTGACATAAATAAAATTAATTAACATCTAAAAACATCTCCAAGGGTAACATCATTCCCTTCTAGGGTGACGTTGAACCCTTAAGGTGGAATGTTGGGCTCAGGATGCAGAACACTTGGCCTTCAGAGGCCCTAGATGATTCCCACATGTGCCACCTAGCTCACAACTACCTCCAAAATGTAAACCCTAGCTCTGGACGATGTCCAGGGTCATGATGGTGATGTCCTGGGATCTCAAAGGCCAACATCCATGTGGAAGAGAAAGATCCCCCTGGGTCTAGGTCTGTCAGGGTGTCTCCAAGGGAAACATCGTTCTTTCTTCCTGGTGCAAATATCTTATGTCTTCATGCCCTTGGTTGGGGTTACAACATCCATCTATGGGATTTAAGCCCTCATGAAAGTCTGAGCTAATCATTCCCTCATGTGTACATATCCACCGGGAAAGGTCCTGCAACAACAACAAGTACGCCCTCTAGGGTTTCATAAGTCACAAGGATCATAGAATGTAAATCACATCGAATTATTAAATTACCTAAAAATGTTCATCAAAACCCCTTAACCAAGACAAATGCTCAAAGACGTTATGCAATTTGACAAGTTAGGTTTGGAGAAGGTCTCATGATGTACTATTGGGCTAACCCTCCTTAAGTTTGGGGTGTTTCCTAGGTGGGAGCCAATCCAGGTCATGTAAATGTATGAGATGGCATGGGGTAAGTGTTTGGGCATGGGGTGCAGTGATAACATGGAAATGTAAGTCTTACTTGTGAGTGCCTTTGTAGAGAGTGATCTGCACCTTGTCATAGATGTTATTGTTTCCTATTCCATTTACTACCTTTTACTCTTAGCTTTATTGTCTTTTGATCTTTTTCTTTTGTGCTTCAAGGGAAGAGTTGAGGGACACTGCCCTGGCTTGGTGACCATAGGTGAAAGCATTATCCACAAACATTTCACGGAGATGAGAAGGTTGACTCGTGATGAGACCCCCTTTCTCTTGTCTATGCCACCAATAACCACTACCCTAGTTTGGTGACCAGATAGGTGGTAGTGTCATACTGCTACACAACCATGGTCATAATAGGTAGGCTCGTGATGAGACCTCCTATCCACCAACTAGTACCTTGAGTGTCTATCTATATTTATGGGTTCCCTTTTCTTATTGAGAAGCCTTTTACTTATTTCTCGAGAATCCCTGGGTGAAGCATCTCAAAGGTTTGAATATTGGCTTTTAAATCTTTCTAGCTACTTTTACCCTTTGGGCCTTTATCCCCTTCTTCCCGCAAGGAAAGGTACAACCCTTCCTAGTGTGGCCAATCCCAATGCTCGGAAAATGGTGAGGGGAGATGAGATGAATAAAGATGGAAAGTGGTAATTATGGAGGGAACAGACAATGACCTTTCAAAGACCCACCCAGTAGAAACCCATCCTAAAGGGAGATCAAATTAATAGGGCACCATGTCACCCTTCTAGGTATGAACAAGTCAAAGAGACATGGGCGTATTTGTTATTAATGTTGATGGATTATGCTATTAAATGTGCTAACATTATATATTATCACCATATACTTGTGTTTCTTGGTTATTGAGGACTAGTTGTAGGTGTATCACTTTGGGTCGAGTGCTCAATGGTGGACTTCATCGAACGTCTTGATGAGGTAGGCCTTTTATCTTGTCTTGCTATCATATTTATTTATATAGAATACTTGGGATTAGAGTTGATTTCTGCAGTCATTTCCATCTGTTATGGTTTACCCCTAGCCATGGAGATATTTTCCTCGTAACAGGAGGTGCCTATACTCATCAAACGCCACCTTTCCTAAACTTTTTGAATGACGATACTTCATCTTAGGACCATAAAATGGAAATAAAAATTTACCCTTTGTTTGAAGACCTGCAATAGATGGATTAATGTCAATTATATGATGAGATTATTTAAAAACTAAACATGCAACTTGATATCTTTAAACAATTATATAGTATATTTAAATATCAATAGAATTCTACATACCACAAAAATGTGTTAGTCCTGGGGCATCATGAATTGTCCATAAAAGTATTCCACAGAATTTAAATTTCTTCTCTCTGATTGGTTTATAGATGTCATACATAGTGATGCCAGCTAATAACTTTAGTAGCTCGTCGATAAGAGGATTGATATATACATTCATATCTTTAACTTGGTACTTACCTAATTGTTTGAAATTACACATAATTACTATAACCATGATATGTATATATAAGTGAATAAATAAACAAAAGATATTACGCAAAAAAATGAAACAAATTAAAATGTTACATTCAAAAAATTAATGTAAACAAATACTCAGAACAATCATTGTCAACATTATGTGCTCCCTCTTTATTGACATCCAATGAGGAATGTTATTGTTGATAAAAAAAAATAGGCCACACTAAGTAAATATACCTAATCTCTTTGAATGGATTAACTTCATCAACTGCCAATGAAATCCTAACATTACGAGGTTCATCTTTGAAATCTGCCATTTTTCCTCAATTTCCCTAAATGCATAACCATCGGCAGGAATTCGAAGAACACCATCTCCAATTTTGTTACATTCATGTTAATCTATAAATTGTGCTATGCTTTCACACCTGAACAATCCCTGCAAACGTGGAATTACCGGAATATGATGAAGAACCTTTCGAGGCACCCTTTTTGTTACTTGATCAGTTCGATATCTACTAATAAGACATTGCAGGCATTCTGTTTTCGAAGCATGTTGTCCATAATATATAATATGTTCATTAGGAAATGCATCTATAGTTTTATAATCCATTCCAACATATTTCATAATGGCATGCAAATCTCGATATGTGTGAGGTAAAATATTTGATGATGGTAACAAAAATTCACCTAACAATCTACAACATAAAAAATAACTAGTTGATTTAAAGAATATTAATCATAAAAATTGCATTCTTATTTTACACATTAATTAACACTAAAAAAAATAGAAAAAAGTCAACATTTATGTATATGAGATGAAACATATTACATACCTTAGGATCTGTGTCATACAAGTGTTCGACAAATCATTCATAACCTTTAAGTTCACTAGTAGCAATGTAGCAGAGATAATATTTTCTCTTGAGCCTTCATAAAGTCATTTATTTGCCTTTTTCTTATAGAGGTTCATCATAAATACCATCATTGTCCCCATCCCCATCCGAATGAGCAAACAAATATTGGATCATTTGATTTGTCCCATCATCTTCTTCCATGGTATCAATAACTTGATTTGTCCCATCATATTCTTCCATGAGATCCTCATTTGCTTGATCATGCTCCTCATCTTGTACAACATCATTTCTACTACTACTTGGTGCAATATTCTGCAGAATGTTAGAGGGCAACTCTAACTTTATAATTACAAATCATCATGAAAAATTAGTGTGTATAACAAATATTCAAATAATATACATACATACATACATACATACATACATACATACATACATACATACATACATACATACATACATACATACATACATACATACATATATATATATATAATTTTATATAAAACAACAATATAAAAAAATAATAATGCATATATACATAATTACCACGGGACGATATTCATCTGATCTCCCATCAATGTGCCCATATTTCCTACAATGTTTTTTAGTTGTTTCTATTAAAATTCTTACGGGACATGTAGTGCAACATATTTTGCAAGGGAAATAACATCTACCATCACCCTTTTCACCCTCTTTACTTTTTTTCCCACCTCTAATATTCTGCAAGATTCTTCCGCACAAAAATACCGTTTCTAAACTGTCGTTGTTATAGCAATATTATCGCAACACCTCTAATTTGAAAAATATTTATAGATATTTTTTTTGTTGCAAGAACGATGAACATTGACCAAGTCAATGTTGAATTTTTCAAATAGTGTAACGGTCAATGTTGACCTTGTCAAACAGTGTAACGGTCATCATTGGATCGTCTCTCTTGTGACGATAACCAAAGGTCGTCGCAAGAGTGACGAGAGTACACTATCTTCATGTCCGTCGCTCTTGATATGTATAGTTGGTTTCATCTCAAAAGTGATGAACACGGGTTGTATTTATAATAAAATTGAAAAATTCAGATCTTTATCTTCAATTTTGCGACGAAAGGGTACTTTCGTCGCAAGTAGTCATCGCAAATTTTTCAATATGTAGTAGTGACATCATTCCCAAAGGATGATGATCGGGGCCATGACAGTTCCATGTTAGATGGTATGAGGAAATTGAAGCCGCGTGGATGCCATGTGGCAAAGGGGGTGTCCATTAGCCAATGACACCCCAAAAACTTCGGAAGATGATAACTCTCGAACCAGTACTCAGTTTTGGATGAGTTTATAGTATTTGGAAATCTCTCAGATAGCAGAAGGAAATGGTTCCCTTATCCAAGGGATTCAGGAAGCTACAAAACCAAGGAAAAAATTATACCTCATCCCTTAAAAAGGTACTTAGTGATCGAGTGTGTTACAAAGTGGTATTAGAGCACGCTACAACACTTGGCTTGCATGGGCTCATGGAAGAGTCGATGAAAAAAAAAATATTAGAAAGAAACTTGAAGGGGAAGGACACCTTTCCCTACTCTATCTATCAAGAAATATTCAAACACTAGGCCTGGATGGGCCATAAATCAGTCACTGAATTGGTATAACAATGCAAAGATAAGCTTGGTAGAAAAGTTCATGTGGGTTGGAAAAGTTTAGTTGTTATCTACACTAGTGCCTTGATTGAGGTTTCATCCTCAAATTCTTGTAACAGAAAAGTTACATGTTGATGTGTGGCAAAGGGAGCATATTGTTGCTTTGGTAGAATGATAACTACTCCTACAAGAGTGGGATTATTTTGATAGGCACTAATAGCAAGACTTGGATGTAAAATATGGTGATGTCATAGATCATATGGTTAGTGATGATCTGACTATGGAAGCATAAGTAAAAGGTTGATGATGTTGAGTACATAGTGCCTTATGAGGATAAGGTGGAATGATTAATGAAATGTTGATCCTGAATGTGGTAAAGGAATTTTTGGGGCACTTATAGATGACCAATGGGTCATATTAAAATTCAGTGGTGGATGGTATCCATATAAGGTATGGCTTGGTATGCTCAAGTAGCAATGAGGGGGAATCTAGAAAAGGATTCCCTTGATAAAAGGTTTGTTAACCAAAATTGGTTTGAGGCATGAAAGGGAATCTTGATAAGCTGCATTGTTTCCTTGAGCACTGCTGGAATTTCCCAGATAGTGTTTATGGGTTGTTGAATAGCTTTATACTAGTTGAGGAAAAAATGCCTTCTTACTGTTTGTTGTCATATGGAAAGGGAGACATAGTTATGATTATGTCTATTAAACTTACCCTAAGGATATCATGTGTATCACTTCAAGCTCTCAGTAGAGAGAGTAGCTCAATGATGAGTATCTCTATGATAATTATTGTAAGAATGATTGGAAGACACCTGGGAGAAGGTTATGGAATTTTGAAATGTCCATGTGTGTGAATGACATGGAACAAGGTGCAAGCAATGAACTTTCATGTTGAACATATATCTATGTTTATGCATGCTTGAGTGCATGGAATGAATGCGTTATAAGGTTTCCTAGTATGAAGATTTGTATGAAGGCCAAATAGATATGAATGAATGATATTAAATGTGAAATTGATGCACATGTATGATCTAAGAGTATATGTATACTAAAGGCACTATGTGACTGCCTAAATGAGTGAAATGTAAGGAAAGAACTTCACTTTCCAAGATTGAATGAATACCATGGATGCATGGTTGACTCTATTCTGATGATTCATGAAAGTTTTGTTTTGAATAATAGCTTGAGGGGAATGTGTTCCATTCCCTCAAGAGAATCTAGTATAAATAGATGAAAGAGTAAATGAGAAAGGACGTTCTATTGTCATGATAAAAGGCAACATGATTATGCATGTGGTTAAGTGCATCATGGATGTAAGATAACAAAACAAGGAACATGTGTGGATAAATAACCTGGATGCATAATAAAGATGCATGGTTATATTCCTTGTGGAATATTTGGTAAACATTTGAAATGATAAATCTAAAGTTGACTCAAGGTTGAGGCCATCACAGATAGTGATGGATATGCAATAAGGAAGTTGCATGTTGAAGGAGTTCCCTGTGGAGGAGTTGTGTAAAGACTCAGTTAGGAGAATAGAGTCACAACCTTAACAACCGCTGAGAATTGGGAAATGGGCT
>SNQJ01S0055066.1:39588-49896 GCA_010110895.2 Picea sitchensis | reverse complement strand
TTCTTTTAGCAGTTCAGAGAGTAGTTTGGCATCCTTTAAACCTCCTCTTCAGCCCTGCATTTCCTGTGTTGGTTCCTCTAAGTCTACCTTCCTGGGTTGACAATTAAATGTTGATTTACATGGTATATCTGCAGCTCGACAAGTATGTGGCAAGAGATTCTAGAACTTCATAACTACGAGAATCTAGGACTCCGGGAAAAACTTGAGGATGTAGGAAGGTGGATTAAATGCCAAAGATCCAAAGTGTTGAAGCATCGAAGATTCCCATGTTGAAGTGTCCAACTCTGATTGGGCAGGCGCACATATGCTATGGTGATGTGGCATGCCTGTATAGTTCCACGTGGCGTCGTTGGACTTGTCACAAGTTAAGTGTGGGACCCTCCTTGTCAAGTGTGGATAAGTCTTATCCGTCTGATCTTTAAGGATGGACAGAGTTCCACCATATATTATGGAATAGAGAGAGGTTATGGAACTTCGGGTCTCTGAGTAGCTTTAGTGTTGTACAAAAGAGCATGGAAAGGTTGAAGTTCGGAGGACTAGGTTCTAGCATCATTCATATGGTAAGGTAAAAAGGAAAACAAGAAGCACCAAGGTTCTGGAAATGAATAAGCACGCGACGAATCATAAGAGATTTTCCCCAGTAAACCCTTCTTCCACAGCCACTTCATTTACAAAGGATGATGATCGGGGCCACGACAGTGCCATGTTGGATGGTACGAGGAATGTGAATCCACATGGTGAAGGGGGTGGTCATTGGCCAATGACTCCCCAGAACCATCGAAAGGTCATAACTCTCGAACCATAACTCAATTTTGGATGAGTTTATAGGCATTGTAAATCTCTCGAAGAGTAGAAGTAAATGATTCCCTTATCTGAGCGATTCAAGAAGCTACAAAACTAGGGGAAAACTTATACCCCATCCCTTAAAAAAGTACTTAGGGGTCGGGTGCGTTACACCCGAAATGAACCCATTCTTCTCGTTTCTTCCAATATCTTACTAAGGGGTTTTTGCAATTATTAATAATAATATGGGAGAAATGGGTTATCCTTGTCTAAGACCTCACGACACCTGAAATAATCTTGAAGGGGACCCATTTATAAGGACTATAAAGCTAACATATTATATGAAACCCATGATCTAGTTTACCATGGGAAGTGTCAACCCCATTTTTAGAATTACTAGATGTAGAAAGGTCCAACTAACATTATGATATGCTTTAGGCAAGTCAATTTTGAAGACAATCGTTGGTTGGTTGGATTTTTTTTTTTGAATGAATAGTTTCATGTGCCACCACAACCGCATCATGAATTTGTCTTCATTGGAGGAACCCAAATTGTTCTTCTGATATAATCTTGGAAAGGAGCATCTTTATATGTCTAGATATTACTTTCGAGATGATTTTGTATACGACAATACAACACGAGATCGGTCGGTAGTCCCCCAAACTTCCACCATCTTTCTTTTTTGGGATTAACATTATGACCGTAGAATTGAGAGAACCTAGGACTTTTCTAGAGCGTTGGGATTCCTTTACAACTTTGAGAAGGTCGTCCTTAATGAGGTCGTAGAAACCCACGTAGAATTATACAGTGACTCCATTTGGCCCAAGGATTTTTTCTCTCTACATTGAAAAGAGAGTTGCTTGAACCTCTACTTTAGTGATCTCCTCGCATAGGGAACGACTCATCTTATCCGTGAACACCTCGAGAAATTTGGCGATGACCTGCATAATTTTGTGAAATGGGAAACCCCTTGGTTCCTAAAAAGAAAGTGGAAAAAATGAGCCTCCTCTTCCATCTTCTACTCAAAATTTATAGCCTTTGAACCATCCTCCTTCTAGATCTCCCAAATCACATTGATGTTTTTTTTTTTTTTTTAAGTTAGAAAACTGATGAAAATATGTCATATTGTTATCTCTTGCCTTAAGCCACAAGGCTCTACTTTACAGTCTCCAAGTTTGTTCATGCTTGTCCAAAATATCTTGTCTCACAACTCCAGCTTCCTTTAGTGGAAGGATTTGAGCATCCACTAGGGAGTCATCATCCATTTCCCCGTACAGTCTAGACATAACTTCTTCAACCTCCGGCAAGGATTTCTTAGAGTTCTCTAGGAATGTCTTAAGCCATATCTTAGAGACTTATTTAATATGAGATATGTTTTGAGTGAATTGATGCATGAAGGAGGATTCTACATTTGGGAGAAAGTGGGTCCAATTAATGGTCACTAAATATTGGTAATCCTCCTCTTGATTCCAGATTAGATTTAATTTTAATGGGGCTAGAGGCTTCACTTCCACAATGGAAATCAATAGGAGGATGGATATATGGCCTGATTGTCCTCCTTCAGCAACCCATGATTTATAGGAAAGAGGCCCACCCATTATTTGTTCAGAAACTAGGAACTTGTCTATCCTTTTTTCCATAACATCCTCATTGGACCAAAAATGCCTCCACATTGACGCCAGCTTGATGGGTTCAATGTCCACCAGATGAAATTTCTCCATAAAGGATTAAAAAAATTGTTTTGATGGTCAATACTAGGGAAAATCCACCATAATTATCTGATGGATGTTGTGAATTTCAAATCCCCTCCGAATACCAAGGTGGAGTCATTAAATACTCCAGAATCTACCAAGTTCTCCTAGAAGGGGATCCGATCACAATACAGACCATAAATATTAACCACCTTGAAGCAGTAGCTAGAGTCCTTTGTTGATAAATTGACTAAGATAGTGAACTGATATGACGGTGACGATGAGGCATGACAGTCTGGACTCCATCCTATGATAAGTCCCCTAGACTATCCCGCAGTGTAAATTGCACAAAACGACCATCCCTTCAGCCAAGGTTCCAACACCTTTATGGATTTTGATCCTTCACACATTGTTTATTGAATAAGAAAAACATAAGGTTTTTGGCTTGTAATAATCCTTTTGAGGGATATATTTTTATGGGCTCCCCCAACCCTCTCATGCTGAAAGAAAGGATTTTCATGTCAGAGGGGTCCTGGGGTATTTCTCCACTCTAAGGGCCCCTGATATGGTTGTTTGAGTGCATTTCCAAATATCCATGACAAATTGTTGTTGGGGTTTGAGGAGATGATATTTTCTTCCCACCGGGTTTGATTGAATCGAGTCTAGGGCTAGGACACCAAATGACAATGATTCAGATTTATCTTTGTCGCAAGGGCTTGACCTAAGAGAATATTCCTTCTTGGTATGATGGGAGGAGAATGAGGCTTTTGAGTCAGGAGAGGGGGGCTTGGAAGCCACCCCAGAATGAGAGGGGTCCTAGGAACTATCCTCTGGACTATAAATGAGGGAACAAGAATGTAACGTTCCCCCGACCACCCACAGGCCGGGGAAATGCCACTCCAGAGCAATCTCTCATGCTCTGATACCATACTGTAACACCCCCAGCCTCACACCAGTTGGGCATGCCACTCCTCAGACGCTTTACTTAGCTCTGAAACTGTCTTTGTAAAATTCCCAGCCTTACAAAGAGCCAGGCTACATGAGGGAACACTTTCGTTCTCTTGTTGCGGAACATACTATAACATACCCAGTATTCAATTGAGCTATGCCACATAAATTTTCACTTCAACTGCATGCAATTATAACATATACATACAACACTCTTGTGGAATCTTTACATATAACGTAAACAAACAATCACATCCTGTAAATATACAATTTCATATTGAGATAACAGTAAACACAGACATGCAACATATATAGGGAAATACCCATAAACATACAAACAGTTATAATCACATATATGATAAACCGTAACATAAGCATGTAAATAACAATGAAGCATATAAACTTATCACACTGTTGGTATTTATCTTGGAAAGATTTTCACCAACTACGTGCAGACCGTCAACAAACCTCCCAGCCTTAAACCACACTATTCATCACTCTCAACAGTGAGTCACCCTCAAGCTGGGACTAAACTCCACCCTGGTAAAGGGATTCCAAACCAGGCTAAAGGCTTATAGACAACAGGAAAGACTATGTCTCATGTGATCACTCAACTAAAAGCCTGCAGTCTCTCATTTCCCACATGCTTGTCCCACCCAAGGAAGTGTGCCCCTTCTCTGCTCAACAGTCCCTCGGCTACCTGAATTCCCTTCCAGGTCTTTAGCAACAAGCCAGACCAGAATTCTCTGAGCACTGTAGCTGCAGTTTATCACCTTCAGGAATCAGTTCCCCAGCAATTCTCTCACTCAGACAATTTTTCATGCCCCTGACAACCCGCCTCTTCAGTTTCCCACGGGCCTGACAACCCGCTTCTTTAATCCCGCTCCCAAGCTAACTAGGTACACCAACAACAAATGGGTATGGAAACATGCTCATATAGAGTGAAATGAATGTCTGAAAGATAACTGACTGCGGAAGTGAAAAATGGTCATGAAATCATTGATTGGATGACTGAAAAGATGGAAGGAATCATGGGCGAGATCATCGTAAGAATGATCGTGAGAATGATGGTAAAGATGTTTGTCTGAATGATGGTGAAATATGTCCAAATAGATAAGTCCCCACGATATGTATGCATGTCCCCAACTCGACACTTGTCATGTTGGAAGCTACTTTGGTCCACTTGTCCTCAACTTTAGAAATTAGGATAAAATAATTATCCATACTTTATGTTTTAAGGAAATATTAATATAATATTCCTTTTTGGCTTTCCCTTTCCCTAAATGGTGAATTTTATTCCCCCTTCTCTTTATCGTGGTCGGTCTGCGCACGGCGATGTATTTTATATTAATCATGAGACATATACAAAATAGGCGCGTTGGCCTTTAACATCTAGGCACACTGGCCTAATTCCAAAACATAAGCATCCCAACTTATCATAACTAGCTCACCAGCCTATAATACATATCATATATACGAGGTTCGTTAACCCCCATACTGTGCGCAGTGTCCAGTTATGTGCACACTTCATCGTTTTATTGTGCAGTACTTGCGCGCACTATGCCATGAAAGGTGCATTACAAAATGATGTCAAAACAGCTCACCAGCTTAAGTATACTTACTTTAAATTTACCATTGGGTTCGGCCGAGGGATATTACAGAGAAGGGGAAGGATGGTTAGGAGGGATTTCAGGGACCATCAAGAAAGGGAGGGAGGAGGGGGGATGGAAATGCAGGGACCATCAAGAAAGGGAGGGAGGAGGGGATGGAAACAGGTAAAAAAAAAAAATTGGTTCTGGACAAAGGAGAAGGAATTTCAACATGATTAATAGAATTGAAGTCGAGTTGGGGCTGAGAGACTTAGGAGATTCCCATCCCATATTCCTTTGGAGGCATGACCACTGCGTCGGTGACCTTTTTCTCTGAATAAGTTGCATCTTTCATCTAAGTTGCCTTAGATTTTTTCACCCATCTCCTCATCAACCTTGCATAGAAAGGAATTAGTTCTTCACAATTCTCCTGAATGTGGCTGACTTCATGGAAAGTATAGAAGAAAAATGGAAGCCACCAGTAATCAACTTTTTGGTGCAATATCCTATTGCCAAAAACTAAATCCACATTGTTGACCAGCCCACCATGTAGTTCAACCTCCATTCACACCCACACCCACCTTATATCTGCCTTATGCTCCCAATTAGGATCTTAACTAGAGAAAACCCCTAGCTTGTTTCCAATGGCCTATGATTCCTAGGGGGATCCAAAAAAAACTAGAATCAATCCTAGTATAATGGCCCATACCTTCATTATAGATCCTAGTTTTCTTCCTAGATTGAACCCAGGATCCCAATTGTGAAGTGTCAGTCCAGAAGGACCCAGAATCCAATTAAACTTTATAATTTTTTCGTAGTCTTCAAGATTCTGGAATATGAACACCATACATCCACGAATTAGAACGTGAACACTAGAGAGTATCCCAGCTTGGGTTTCTAGTTGCTATTGATTCACCTTGAGAGTGACCCCTCCTTTGGGATTTTTCTAGAAAATTTACCCATCAAAATCGTCCCAACGAATTTTCCAACCTCCTGACTACCACTTATTTATCCATAACCATTTGAATCGATTCCAAGTGGGCTCTGATGCACTTATTTATAGGTTTTCTGGGACCAGAACCCAAGGAAGGTTTTGCACCCACACCAATCTTTGGCCTTTCATCCACTTGTTGAACCTAGGAAGGATCGAGAATGGGTGAAAATTGGCACAGAAACAGAGGTAACGAAGACGGGGATCTTCACACGTGAGCTCCATCGATCCCATTGAATTCAAACCTCCTCCTTATGCACTGTATGAGACATTATCGATTTCAATATAAATTCTAGGTTTATTTGAGTTGTCTGGAGAAACTCATATGCAGTACGACGTACCCACCTCATCAAAATCGGATTCTGGAAAAAATGTGATCCGAATTTTATGAGCAAAAGGAAATGACTACACATTATTAACATATGCTTAACACAGAATAACAAAGATACAGTAAAATTGGTTTTCTATTCAATAAGGAAAAAAGATGAAA
Organism: Picea sitchensis; assembly: GCA_010110895.2. Lineage (NCBI taxonomy): Eukaryota > Viridiplantae > Streptophyta > Pinopsida > Pinales > Pinaceae > Picea > Picea sitchensis. The sequence goes on along the minus strand of SNQJ01S0055066.1, from coordinate 43,404 downwards.
CTGTAAAATGTAGCGGAAAACAAGCTTGTTGGAATGGTGGCAGCTTATCTCTGAGAAGAGATGTGATGGTTGCACTCATTCGCAAGAAGATGATTACAATGAGGATCTAAATGCCTTTTTACAATAAACAGGAGTTTCAAAAACCCTAGACATTCAAAAACCTAACCCTAGGAGATGAAGCGCCAAAATTCATGTGGGCCCCATTTGGGTAAGTCAGTACATCAACTTCCTCGAGTTGTAACTTCATCTGAAGTTGATCTCGTCAGATGGAAAACGTCAAAAAAGAAGAAATCGATACCCACACCTTCCTACGACCCTCGGCCACGATAATTTGGGACTTGTGGCCATGTGCCCGTAAAAAGGGCTCGAACCTAACTGTAGAACCCAATTTCCAATTAAATTCATAGATATGTTTTTATTGTAAATTTGATAGATTAGTTTTTATAACATCATCATAATCCATTAATAACTATTATTTACAATAAAAACTAATCTATCAAATTTATAATAAAAATATCTTCAAAATAAGTATCTTATAATCTATTTTTTATTTTAAAGAATAATAAAATTATCACTCTGAATTGATAAATAATATTTTCATTAAAATTCGATTAAAAAACTACAACCTATAAATCTCAATTAATAAACGATATTTTCAATAAAATCCAATCTACCTAACTTATAACTAAAATATTTTAAAATAAATATCTTAAAATCTCATTCCTTCCACACACTTTGTATTGATAACATGTCAATATAGGAGACCATACAAAAATATGTTTCATGCTTGTCCCAATGTACATCTCTAATGATAATAAAAAAATGTGCACAATTTAAAAGAAAAAGTAATATTTTCACTATACCATAATCATTAAAAGAATAAGTATTATTTACATATGAAAGTTTATTACTATTATGTTTTTCATAATATATCTCCTCACTCTCACCTTCATGGAGGATAACATACAAAAACATAGTTCATGTTTATCCCAATGTTCATTTTTAATGATGATAAAACATCTGCACACAATTTAAGAGAAAAAGTATTATTTACACTATACCATAATCATTAAAAGGATAATTATTATTTACATATCAAATGTCATTATAAAAATACCATTATTATTATGTTTTGCATAATATCTTCAATGTTTTGCATAATATCTTTCCCCGCCCTCACTCTCATAATATGTTTTATTATGTTTTGCATAATATCTCCCCCACCATATATATATATATATAAACATCATCATAATCCATTAATAACTATTATTTACAATAAAAACTAATCTATCAAATTTACAATAAAAATATCTTCAAAATAAATATCTTATAATCTATTTTTTTATGTTAAAGAACAATAAAATTATCACAGTGAATTAATAAATAATATTTTCATTAAAATTCGATTAAAAAACTACAACCTACAACTCTCAGTTAATAAACTATATTTTCAATAAAATCCAATCTACTGAACTTCTAACTAAAATATTTTAAAATAAATATCTTAAAATCTCATTCCTTCCACACACTTTTTATTGATATCAATGTCAATATAGGAGACCATACAAAAACATGTTTCATGCTTATCCCAATGTACATCTCTAATGATGATAAAAAAAAAATATGCACACAATTTAAAAGAAAAAGTAGTATTTTCACGATACCATAATCATTAAAAGAATAAGTATTATTTACATATGAAAGTTCATTATTATTATGTTTTTCATAATCTCTCCCGCCACTCTCACCCTCATGGAAAACAACATACAAAAACATATTTCATGCTTATCCTAATGTACATCTTTAATGATGATAAAACATCTACACACAATTTAAAAGAAAAATTATTATTTACACTATACCATAATCATTAAAAGGATAAGTATTGTTTACATATCAAATTTTATTATAAAAATACCATTATTATTATGTTTTTTATAATATCTCCCCACACTCCCACCCTCATGGAGATATGAGGGTGAGGGTGGGGGAAGATATTATGCAAAACATTGGAGATATTATGTTTTGCATAATATCTCTCCCCACCCCCACTCTCATAATATGTTTTATTATGTTTTGCATAATATCTTCAATGTTTTTCATAATATCTCCCCCCACCCTCATAATATAATTTTCATAATATCTCTCCCCACTCCTACTCTCATAATATCTTTTATTATGTTTTTCATAATATCTCCAATGTTTTGCATAATATCTCCCCCCACCCTCATAATATAATTTGCATAATATCTCCCCCCACCCCCACCATCACCCTCATATCCACCCTCATATGAGGGTGGGGATGGGGGGAGATATTATGAAAAACAATAATATCTCATGAGGGTGGGGGTGCGGGGAGATATTATGAAAAACATAATAAGGGTGGAGGTGGGGGGAGATAATATGCAAAACATATTATGTTTTGCATAATATCTCCCCCCATCCCCACTGTCATGAGATATTATGAAAAACATAATCTTTTTTGCATAAGTTTTGCATAATATCTCATGTGGTTGGGGGTGGGGGGAGTATATTATGAAAAACATAAATATCTCCTCCCAACCCCACCCTCACATGTTTTGCATAATATCTCCCCCCACCCCCACCCTCGTGAAATGTTATATGTTTTGTTGAGAGGTAGACAAGCAATTCACTATTATAAAGAGAATTTCAATGGAATTCCCTCACAATGATAGGGATTTCAAGGATTGGGGTTTGTTCACCATAGGGTATATGAAATTTCTTATAAAATTTTGTTGAAACGTTTCAACCAATTTGTTGTTAAAATAATATTTTAAGTCATTGTTTCCTTCAACTCCAAACATGAAGTAATAAAGTAAAAACAATATCAATGGTAGTGGATTGAGGGATCCCTAAGTGGTAAATTATATTTTAAAAATGAAAGAACCAAAACCATTTAAGCAATGTGTTATACCAAAATTTTCCACACCATTTGCATTGTGAGATGGATTAGTCCTTGTCCCTGACTTGAAAGTTTAAATCCAAAGTTTCCTCATAAAAGCCACTTAAAAAATAGTGTTTTTTATTATATATGGAGGTCACCTTGGTGCAACACATATAAATCCATGCCTTGCTAGTGTACAACCCGCGGATTCCCTCAAAAAATATGAAAAATAAAATAATTCCATATTTTTGGGAGGGGATTTCGGTTGGGCTTGTTTCCCAACCTCCATGAACCCGTACTAAATGGAATTCAACCTCCTTAAAATCTTGAGGATGGTATAAAGTTTCCCTTGGGGGAATGGATTAGGAGGACAACCAAGGTGCAAAGTTATGTTGTTGAATATGAAAGTCTCCCTATATCCCTTCATTCTCTAAGTAGCATCCCCTTGTTCTAGAACTGTCTTTCCATTACTCCTTCTTCTCCATTATATGAATATAGGGTGTGTTCCTATCCCTATTGAGTCATCTAAAGAAGGGACTTTGTTTTGATTTGATGCTTGAAGTACCATTGGATGAACCTAAGTGGTTGGCTTTGAGGTAGTGTCGATGGTTTGAGTCAAGTTGTAACCACTCATTTTCATCATTTTCAATAAAAGAGTTATATTTCCCCCGTACATGTATAAATTGGTTTCTAGTTTTTGATATATGCTAAATTCTTTCATATATTGGAATATTTGCATGTTATATGTATGATTGGAATCTATAACTACCTTGTTGTAGCACAATTTTGGTCTTCTTTTACAAGTTCATACCAATGGAGATAAGGAGAAACATTGAAGGTGGAGAGGGAGGATCGACATTAGATGTAGGATACAAGGTGTGAGGTCCCTCTCTCTCTCTCTCTCTCTC
>SNQJ01S0055066.1:0-39578 GCA_010110895.2 Picea sitchensis | reverse complement strand
TATATGGTCAACCTTTGTTGTGACATGACCCAAAGTCAAGGGAGAAAAATATGTTAGTGGTGCCAAGCCCTTTACACTTCAATATGCTTCTATTTTTATGCTATGAAGGATTTTTTATCTATTCTCTTTCATGTGATGTATTTCCCTCAAAACAGAACCATTGTCACTATTGATCATCTTTCATCTGATAATCACCATCCTAGTTCGATTTCAACTCAGTTTTCCTCTTTGTGTGTTCTTAGTGTTCGAGTAGACCCTTCACCGCCATGGGTGAATTATGTGGCATCTTATCCTTGGTGTTCAATTGCACCTGAGATGGGATCTTTATAGTTATGTTCACCTTCTCGAGATAAGGTCTCGACAATTGATCATGTGGTTTATCCAATGAGGGCATGAAAGCCTTTTATTTCCCCTCTTGGCCCGAGTAATCTGGCATTTCCTTTTGAGTCTAATATTATTGTTTATGAGACATCGATCCCTAGTATTTGTGTGTTGTCGATCCCTAGTTTCATGGATGTTGAGTTTCCTTTAGATGAGGCTATCCTTGAAGCTATGATTATGGATCCTCAACCTCTTCCTGAACTAGAAGCTTTACTAGTTGGTTACCAATGAAACCCTTGACTTGAGCCTAGAAATGAGCTCTACCTAGAGAACTAATATGCATAAGTCGCAAGTTTGTGTGGTCCTTTGTACATATTGTACTTTTAGGGTTTCTTATTTTCAAGTTCTATATCCTTTGGCACAGGTTTTTATCATAGGTTTCTATATTGGACTTATTAACTTCTAGGTAAGTGTTTTTGGTCTTATATACAGGACTTTGGAGACATTTTATTTGGTACCTTTTAATTCCATGTCAATCCGTTCTGAAAGTTAATGATCTCAAAACTATTATATAGATTAGATTTCCCCCTCCATGCATTTTTGCATTATCCATTTCTTGTTTCATTTTGACTTAGGATTGAACCCATTGAATTGTGATGCGAAACCTTCTCTGTTGTTTATAAGTGTCGTAATTCATGTGGTAGAGCCTACCTTCCATGGCCTTCCTAGCTTAGAATCCATTTGTATTTTGGCACTCATGCCGCAAGTTTTCTATTAGGCTTGAGATTTCTTTTTAGTCCCGACATGACTTTGTGTTGAATATGCATATCTTCTTCTCAATCATTTTCTAGCCATTACCTATAGGACTCCCCCTACCACATGTTGATACTTAAATCAACACTTTTTTCTGACTCTTCAATAGGTCTTGTATTATTTAATGACATATAGTGTAGGCTCCATATCACTTTCATAATGCATCTATCTATACCGAACACATATTTTTCATAAGGTCAACCCCATTCGTTAGCAAGATCATACCTTTCTATCTTCTTAAAGGTGTCACTCACAGATGGTAGAGCTTACCTCTCCATGGGTATCCTAGTTATTACCTCACTGGAATTTTTGACACCTATGTTTTAGTTTATCCATAGGCTCGGAAGCCCTATTTGGTCTCACTATTTCTTTACATTGAGGCCTCATCACTTCCTCTCAATATTTTTCTAGCTAACTCACCTTTGAGGGCTTCCAAACTTGGTTGAGTTGTAATTGCATTGCATACTAACCACTTGCACTTTTAGGCCTAATGTCAGCCTCAACTTTCTCTTGTTGAACTAATTTCTTATGCATTCCTATCAGTTTCTAGCCTTGCAATTTATTTCTTTGTGACTCGACACCTTAACCCTGGAGGAAACATTCCTCGAGTGTCCTTATCCTACACATGCTTCTTTGCATTGAGCATAGGTATGTTCCTTGCTGTTTGGAACTAGTTTTCTCGCTTGTGACACTCATTTCCTCCACTGTACTATAGCATTCTTTTATTCCTTTTTAGGCTTTAATAATATGAAAAATACAAAAAAATTAAAAATAAAAAAACAAAAAGAGGGAGAAAACGTCTATATATTTTTATTGGTAGCAGTCTTGTCTCCCTTGAAGAAATCACAATATTGAGTTAGTATCTTAGTATTTTGGGTTTAATATGGATTTGGAAGCCTCTTTCCCATTGGTGAATACAATCTCCCTTGGTTGGTTATTCTTCCACCCATATGGAGCGTTTTTGGATGCCTCTTGTATCACAAATGTATCCTAGTTTGTAGTCATGTTGCCTAATTCACATAATGTGATGTGTTTTTGTTCAAGGGAAGTTTCATCTCGAGTCATCCATTCTACAGTAAGTCTCTGACCTTTCAATTCAACCTTCCCAAGCCCATCAAGTTCATCTCATTATCACAAGTATCTATGTCTCTTACTCATGCTAGTATAGAAGGTCCCCATTAGCTCCTTGCTAGCAGGTCTTCTCTTATCAACTCCGAAAAATTTCTCTGAAAGTATGACCTATAGTAGAACCATGGGCCTATTTCCATTATTTATAGGTATACTTGTGCTCAACAGATGAAAAACTATCTTTGGTTGCTAACTGAGCAGTTTCCCTTTTGTTAGATGTCGACAATAATCATCACACATAGGTATTTTTGTGGTACCTTGGTTTCTATTTGACTCCATTGGTGGATTCCTCATCATTTTCTGTAGTATTTATTATTGGATACTATTTAGAGAGTCTTTATCATTCTATATTCCATCTGGTTCATTTCAGAGTTTTACCTCGATGTGGTCCCTACAATATGTTCATTTGATTCCTTCCAAATATTTGGCCTTCTGCTACCCCTCGTGTTGGATTATGGAGTATGAATTAATGCCTTCCTTCTGAAAGATCTCTTCTTATCGAATTCAACACATTTTTCTCTAGGATAGAGATCTAGAGTCACATTTGGTACCTTGGGGCTTGCAGTCATCAATGGTAGGTTCCCTTGCTATTGACAATGGGAATACATCAGTTTCCCCTGCTCGATAGATTCTACCAGGTGTTCAACATCAATGCATTTATTCACACTTGTTATATTGTACCATGGTACCTTGATTCCCAATAACATCATTGGTGGGTCATCTCACATTTGTTAACATATACATCAATGACCAGTAATCAAACGGTGTCTCATTGTGTTCAACCTCATCACTTATATTCACATATTGTAGACTTGTATCATGATGGATCATTTTGAAGACTTCGAGTGAAGTACGAGCATCACATATTTTGTGCTCCTACCCAACATATATTGTACGACCCCACAAACATTGATACATGAATAGGATCAGTTTTTTCACTCCATTGATCTGAGATATCCTCTTTTTTACATTTTGAGACCAGGGATGATTTTAGGGGCTAAATTTCGCTCATGGGATGATTTTCCATGGTTTTTCCCCAAAAAAGATTCTCTATTCTAAAAATGATTCGCCCAAATTCTATAGGATAAAAAAATTTTACCTTAAAAATTGCCAAAAGTTTATACAAACTATATAAAATCCTAAAAAATTTGAATATTTTTACAAAAATATCGCCAAACATTTATAGTTGGCATATGAAGGATTACTAAGATTAGCCAAGGTTTCTACATTTGAAAATGAATTTCCATCCTTAAAATCATCCCTGTTTGAGACATAGCTCCACTATGTATCTATTTGTGGCTATGATCTATTTTGGCATGGATCCACAATGTATTCCTCCTAGCCATGCTTGATACTTTCTATATATCACATGGATCCACAATGTATTGTTCGTGGCCATGGACATTAGTCATACTTTCATATATGTCATGTATCTGCAATGTACTTGATTTGGTGGCCATGCTTACATCACTCCTAAGCATGGGTATTCCTGACGTGGGAAGAGAATACTATTATTTGATCTTTGTTGACAATTTCTATTCTTGGATCAGTTATTTGGGAACCTTCATTTGGCTCTACCTCAATGCATCCTTGCCTCTCATATTTATAATGTATTTCTTCCATCATTTTCCCTTCTAAGCTCACACATTAGGGGGCATCTGTTATACCACAGTTTTCCACACCATTTTCATTTTGAGATGGCTTAGTCCTTGTCCCTGAATTGAAAGATTAAATCCCAAGTTTCCTCATCAAAGCCACTTAAAAAATAATGTTTTTTCTTATATCTGTGGGTCACCTTGGTGCAACACATGGACATTCATTCCTTTCTAGTCTACAACCCACGGATGCCCTAAAAAAATATGAAAAATAAAATAATTCCATATTTTCGGGTGGGGATTTTGGTTGGGATTGTTTCCCAACCTCCATGAGCCCGTACTAAATGGAATTAAACCTCCTTAACCTCTTGAGGATGGTATAAAAGAACCTTTGGGGGAATGTATGAGGAGGAAAACCAAGGTGCAAAGTTATGTTTTTGAAGCTACAAATCTCCCTATCTCCCTTCATTCTTTGAGTAGCATCCCCTTGTTCTAGAACTTGTTTTCTATTACTCATTCTTCTCCATTATATGACTATAGGGTGTGTTCCTATCCCTATTGAGTCAACTGAAGAAGGGCCATTGTGTTGATTTTATGCTTCAAGGACCATTGGAGGAACTTGGGTGGTTGTCTTTGAGGTAGTTTCGACGGTTTGACTCAGGTTGTAACCACTCATTTTCATCGTTTTCAATAAAAGAGTTCTCTTTCCCCCATACATGTGTAAATTACTTTCTAGTTGTTGATATATGCTAACTTCTTTCATATGATGGAATATTTGCATGTTATATGTATGATTGGAATATATAATTACCTTGTTGTGACATAGTTTTTGTCTTCTTTTACAGGCTCATACCAGTGGAGATCAGGAGAAACATCGAAGGTGGAGAGCAAGCATTGACATTAGACGTAGGATACAAGGTGTGAAGCCTCTCCTTCTCTCTCTGTCTCTATCTCTTGAAAGTAGTTATTATTTTCATAGCATCCTTGTATGTGAGGGTAGGGTTCTGTCTTTTTTATATGGTCAACCTCTGTTGTGACATGACCCAAAGTCACAGGGGAAAAATATTGTAACACAATTACCATGGAGTGTGATCTAGCGGTAAGTAGTGATGTGATTGAGCTTGTATCCGTGCAGATACTTGGGTTCTAAACTTAAACAAGGTCAAGAAATAAAATTTAACATGGGAGCATTCAAATTTGATTTCCCATTGGAAGGGATGAAGACAAATAAGGAGCTCATATCAAGAACTCAACATGCTTACAAATTTATGTTGGGGACATTTTGTTTAATACTTTGGTAGCACAACTTCTTGCTAGTATTCCATAATTTTCTTGAGAAGGAGTGCATCAAAATAGGTCGTGTGCCCATTTTATTCAACCATGAGGATACGTGGGGTTCCACCATTATATCTTATTGTTTTGAACACATGGCATGCCATGGGAACAAAAACAACTAGACAACTCTAGGTTACATCACATCTAGAATTGTTATTATGAGTTAGGGCTCATCTTCCTCCGAGCCATTATTGTTGAATAGAGTAAGTTAATAAGTAGAAAAAGACAACCTCTTTCCATTGGAAATTCTCACCCAAATTTGCTAGGAATTTTTCCAAAAATCATAGTTCCCATATTATTGATGGGAAATTTGAGCAAGGAGATTTACCCTCAAGGGTTTTGGCCCATTTTAAGACAACCTAGATCATTGAAATTTCAAAAATTAAGTGAATTAGGACAGAATTTACCTCACCAAAAAAAATCACTGAAAAGGTTGAGTTTGTCCACTTCCTAAATCACTCCATTAATGAACATATTGTGTGAGTATAAACATTAGGGTTTCCCATATCCTACTATATTCAAGTCACACTCGATTGGAAATTAGTTTATTTGAGGGTCTCAAACCTAAAAACCCATCGTTGTCATTATTGAAAGGTTTAATTATTTTTCACTCATGATGTTGAAGTCGGATGTTGGTTGGATTCATATTCATATGATTCAAGGGGATTGTGAGAGTACACACCATTTATTAGCATTATTAGTGCATATTGATTTGATTTATCAGAAACCCCTAACCTCAACTGAGATCGAAATTCAATTGAATGATTAATTAGGAAAAGCATAGAAGCCATATATATGGTGAATGTTATGACTATGGGCTTGATTTTATCTATCTATCAACTACCAAATGGACATATTAAAATAGATGTGTCACTAAGATGTTTGGGTATGATTATGAGATTATGTATAAGAAGGGAAAATAAAATGTGATGGATATTTCTTTATCTAGGAAATTTGAGGAGGATGGATCTTTATTTGCTTTATATTTACATGTTCCAAGTTGGCTTGAGGAATCTCATCGACAATGGTTGGAATATGACACTATAGTTCAACTCATACAAAGGCTTCAGGAAGATCCCTACCTCCTAAAGGGTATACATGGAAACAAGATGCATTGAGCTATAAAGGGTGCATTTTTCTAGTAAAGAATTCTACCTTAAAACAAATGGTCTTAGAGGAATTGAATTCATCACCTACAGTGGGCCACTCTGGGTTTCATAAAACCTATGAAATATATTTAAGTACTTATTCTTTTGGGAAGGTATGAAAACATACATATAATATTTTGTAGCAACTTGTGACACTTGCTAATAAAATAAGGGTGAGATAGTGAAGACACTGGGGGCATTACAACTGCTACCAATCCCAACAAGTATATGGACTTACATCTCTATGTATTTTATAGTGGGACTCCCAAAAGAGGGTAACAAATATGTGATCATGGTGGAAATCGATCATATTTACAAATACACTTGTTTTTATGACATATAAAACCCATTTACTCCCTCCTCATTCACCCAATTCTTCAAGGATCGTATTTTTAATTTGAATGGAATTCCCACTTCCATTTTCTCATATGGTAACCCTACATTCACCAAAACAAATTGGTAGGAGTTGCTTAAACTTCAAGGTACCCAATTGAACATGAGCACTATGTAATGACCCTTAATTATTAAGATGATTAAGTTAATAAATAATCCTACTAAAAATTAGCTAAACTATAATTAATTATTAAATAACCTTAATTAACTATCTGTTATTAATTAATTAACTTTGACTATGATTAGTTTAAGTATCCGTTATTAATTAATTAACTTTGACTATGATTAGTTTAAGTATGATTAACTCTTTAATTAATGGTTAATGATTAATTTGTTTATTAATTAATTAATTGATTAATTAAGTGTTAAACAAAGGGGAAATAAAATATAATAAGAATGGGGTTACGATTCCATGCGGATAACCAATACGTAAAATGGAAACATTAATGAATGGATAAGGCATTAATAAGCATAAGGAGTAATAAAGAGTGAGGTGGGAGTAAATGTGCGGGCTGTGAAGGAGGAATAAGGAGGTGGAGAAGGACAGGGGATTCTTTATTCATGCATCTGAGGAGAGTGAGGAACCGGGGAGTATTGGGATCAGAAAGTGAAATTTTCATTGGGATTTCCCTATGGCAACCTGGGTCAAGAGGTTTTACCCTGAGGGCTGAAGGCACTACCGGTAGGGTGGTCGGTTTGGGGTGTCCCAAGGAGCACACAAGTTCAAGCCGGATAGCATCGCTGCAGGATAGCATCAGAGGGAGGTATGTAAATGGTTAGTAAATTTTATTTATTGAAAATATTGATTGATTAGATGCTAGATTAAGTGAAATTTGAGTAAATTCCCACCCCATCGGTCCTCGTATTAATTCAATGGTAGGTTAAATTAAATGACGGTCTTTAAACTTTAAACTAATTAAACTTTATTAATTATTTATTCTTTTTTTAATATGCCAATGTAACTTTAAATTATAAACTAAGATTTAAATAAATAAATAAAAGGAATTTGATTATTCGAATGAAAATTTAATTATATTAAAAAAAAATTATGTGGCTTTGCCTCTAAGGTCTGCTCTGCGATGAAGCCCATCGTCCGGCCTCCCTACTCACTATCAAACACCTTTAGCTCAAGTTCTTCCCTGCCTCGGCTTCTACATATCCTTTGCCTCTTTGTTCTAGTCCAAGGCTTCCGCATTGTAAATTTGTACACAGAGGAGCGAGAGCTTAATCAGAAAAATGAATTAGTCGATTTTTAAATGACAGTATTCACTGAAATGTCTTACTTTCGTTTTCCCTGCTTCCTTCCATAGGAGGGTTCATTCACAACAGCAGCAGCGGTGGCAGTAGCTCTCCTTCTCGAACACCAGATCCCTATCTTTGATCTGGTCATTTGCACGCTCATAGCATTGGATTTGAAGTCTACACCGAAAAGCTTTTATATATAATTTACATAACCCTTTTAACTCCCCCGTGTTCGATCGCTCGCCGGATTTGTATGAACAGTGTGCGATCCAATTTAATTTTTCACGCGGATCAGAGCTGATGCTGATGAGTGCGAGCTGATCCTTGTAATCGAGTAATAATTTAAAGATTATTAAAATATTAGTTAAGTTCAAATAAAATAAGGCTATGGTACTTATGGAGTCCGTGGGATTGAACCCGTGGACCTCCACCTTTAGACCAAGCTTTAACAAAGTACCTACGAACGCGACTAAAATTATGTGATTTAAAAAAAAAATATGTGTGTTGATTAAGACGCCTGAAGCTTAGGATTAAGCTAAGTCTAGATTTTAGTTTTAATAAACCAAGGTACCGCAGTGGTCGGGCGGTCGATTAAATAAAGGAGCACAAGTAGTTGAAAGCCGGTGGACGCGGGTTATCGGCGCATCGAGGATAATTATTTAGACTGCGGATTTATCTCATTTAATTATTAAACGTAGTAATTATATGACCTAAAACATTTTATGTGATTAGGTAAATATTAAAAAGTAAACGCGCTAACGAATGCTGCGATAAATGCAAGAAAGCGCGGAATGATAACCGAACCCATCGATGTTTGAGGATGATTAAGAATATGCCAGCATCTTTAGCACATAACCATCAGATAATGTTTTTTAGGTTAATTAAGATTAAAAGAACATTGATTGTGCCCATTGTCAGAGGGTACTTCTACAAGAAATTAATAAAACATAAGACTGCTCTTTTTTAATCAAGTTGTGTTTAAATTAAAAGTTCGACTAGGACGTTTGGTGAACCAGGCGGCATATGCATTAGAGTGTAAGCCTAGAAGTCACAGTGAAGCAGTTACATAGCCATTGTGGCAAAGAAAACCAATAGTTGTTTCATAGAGACAATGAAACGAAGCTTAGATGCTTAAAACCTAACCCTAACCGGAAGCCAATCCCCCGATGGAGTAATCGCCTGCTTACTGCATAAGCAAAGAAAACTTACGCCTAACCCCGTTTAAAGTTTAGTAGCACCAATTTAAAACATCCCGAACCCCTCATTAACTTTGGTTGATGCGTCGCTAACAGATGGTCGACTCCAGGAGGTCGGTATGTGGAAGCCGTCACCGCTAGCAAATTACCACCTCGGCCACCACCACCTCATCGCCCTAACTCGGCCTTCATAATCGGCCAAGCAGCCATCAACGGTGACTTTAAAAAGGGCGCATTAACCGTGAATCAAGTGGAACCCCACCCGCCCTGAGCGGAAAACTGCCGCCGAGGGATTCAGGGGGATGACCTACACCTGAAGACATCACGTGCGAGTTGCAAAAGATCAAACTTCCGGAAGTTTCCGGAGGACGCGCCAGTGAAAGCGCGGAAGCATGGATGATGACCTCGTGTTTTTCCTTAAGGACCATGCGCCCAACCTGGGCGAAGATCATTTTTCGCCAAGGGACATTTCCTTGAACCAGTGGGTAACCTCGAAAGACAACTCCACCTTACCCCAAACACAATATATTGGGAACTTTTCAAGGAAAGGCTCAGGAGGAAATATCTACCAAATTGCATCTAATGAGGAGCATAGGTTAGCATTTCATGCCCAATACGTGGAAACAAAACCCAGAAGAATATGAGATCAGTTTATGGAACTAGCTGTCAAATATGTGTCGTATATGGATAGCCACCAACGACAAGCAGAGCGCTTAATCTATGGATTGAACCCCAGGATAAGAGATATGGTGAGGATGTCGAAGCCGTCTTCGCAGCGTAGGGCGGTGGAAAGCGCTGCCACGGAAGAACATATGAACTTGACCTGGGGTGCAAGATCGACATTTCCTCGCGATCGCCCGATTCGTAGGGCAACCGAGACATTCTCCTGAGTAGCCATTCAGGCCACCACGATGGTGTACCGCATTCGCGCTGAAGGACAAGACGCAGGAATTTCATAATGGAAACGAAGTGCAAGATTCGCTCATCGCCAATGGTGCATACACCATGACCTTATCGTGGAACAAGGAGTGTAAGTGGGTTCCGGTGGGAAGGAACTCGCGAGGGAATCAACACATAAAAGTGCATCGATTCAATCTTGTATTGCATGTTGGATATGCGAAGAACCCCATTACGAACAGAACTGCCCAGAGTTACAATCGTGGTTCACAACCCAATGGTATGAAAGCAGCCAAATGGGGAGAGTAAGTAGTAAAACACCATATTCACGCAGCTAGTTAATAACCGCCAAGTCAACATCAATCCACTCAAGTGGTGGAGCTCGCCTCTATGCTAAATCATGCCAATGTTAATATTTTGTTTGATTCTCAAAAAGCGACAGATAGTTTCATTTCAACATATTCATTAGAAAAGAGTGGGTTGGCGTATCTATCGAGCACGGCTGACCTTTAAACAAGTCGAGATGGCTTCGGAGAAAAAACAAGCGTAGGACCTAGTGTTGATAATTGTATAGTAGACCCGAGAGTGTGTACTACCAAGTTGAAAGTATACGCCATCGCCTGGGACGTATGACTTAATCATTGAAATGGATTGGTTAGCATCTCATCGAACTTTTAGTAGATTGTTTCGCAAAGAGGGTGCTTGTGTCATGATGAAGGAAGACCAATAGAGATCCGTGGTATACGTAGAGAAAAGTGTCGCTACTCTTTATATCAACTATGAAATTCAAGCTTACGTTTGAGATAAGGGTGTCGAATTTTTGTAGTAGAGGCAGTGAAAGACGGAAGGGACCCTCATTAGATCAAGATCCGGTCTCGTCAATTCCAAGATGTTTCCAAACGAGTTACCATGGTTATCTCCTGAGAGAGAGCTTGATTTACTATTGAGCTAAAACCGGTGCGTAACCACTTCCAAAACTCCGTGATCGGATGACAACAACAAACTTTTGTGAATTGCAAATGCAATTAAAAAAGTTACTGGACTTAGGACTAATAAGGGCTCAGGTTCCACCCTCGGGCGACCGGTAATTTTTGTAAAGAAGAAGGATGGATCCCCACGAATCGTGTATGTAATTGCCAGGACTTGGAACCGCTACAAGAAGAATAGGTACCGACGTCATTAATAGATGACCCTTCGAATGATGAGAGAAGCAAAATATTCTCAAAGATTGATTTACAATCAGGGTATCACGCTATGATTATGGAAGGTGATATCCCAAAAACGCCTTTCTCGACTCGGTTTGGACATTACGAAGTTTGTTGTAGTACCTTCTATTGACCAATGCGCCGCCAGTATTCATGAGCCTCAAGGAATCCAGTATGGTTCTAGACCGTTTGGTACAAGTATTTTTAGATGACATCCTCATCTATTCCAAGAATGAAAGTAGAACATGAGGAACACTTTGGTGAATAGTGTTGTCCGCCTAAGAGAGAACAAATTGTAACGAAGTCAGCGTTCCTTCCTTCCGTAAAAGAGATCCACCATTTAGTGGGTCATATCATTTATGGCTAAGGAATCTCTATGGACCCAGAAGGTGAAGGCCATTAGCGGAATGGCTATCAAAAATGCCCATGAAGAGGAGCTTCATGGGGCTAGCGTGTTATTACCGAGATTTGTGGAAGGATTCTCAAAATAGCGAAACCCATCACCACTTTGCAAACTAAGGGGGTCGTGTATGAATGGACAAAGAAATGTGATAGTGCATTCATTGAGCTTTAAGAGGTTACTAACTAGTACCAATTCTAATGAAAGTTTAATATGGAAAAGGATCTCACAACCGCGACGGATGCCTCGCTAAGGGTTAAATGTACACGCGTGTGATGGAGGGTTGATAGCTTATGCATCAAGGAGTTGAAGAAACATGAAGAGTTATATGATACTCATGATTTAGAGTTGGCACCGTAATGCTAGCTCAAACTTTGAGGCACTATCTTATTGGGCTTAAACTTGAACTCAAAATGTGACTTCATCAAAGTTTAAAACATCTTCACCCAAAGAGATCTAAATGCCGTGAAAAGCTTATGGAGTGAGTTTATGAGTGAGTATGATTTTTGGTATATCAGACATCAAGGGAAAGGAAATGTGGTCGCAGATGCCTTGAGTAGGAGACCACAAATCTTCTTCCCTTGGTACCCTTAAAGGTCAATCCAGGGAACTTGTGTTGGAACAACTCCAAGGAGACAGCTTGGTATTTAAAGGTTACTTCAAACCTTGTGAGTGGGAGGCGCTTAGATCCAAAGTATGAAGGTATAGTTTGAAACCGACACAGATTGTTAAGGTATCAGGGAAGGATGTACATTCTCGAGGGTGGGGATATTCGCTAATCATAATCAAGGGAAGCCCATAGATCAATTTTTATTTCAGCGATCCCGTGTGAAAAAAAAAAAAAAAAAGATGTACCAGATATGAAGAACCTCTTCTTTTGCGTAGGCATGAAACGCGACGTAGTCCATTTCCTCGTCACCAAATGCCTAGAGTGTCAATAGGTGAAAGCCGACCACCATCAATTCACCAGGCCTCTACAACCACATGATGTTCCTATGTCTATGGGAAGTCATCTCTATGGATTTTGTTGTGGGTTACCACTCACATCCCATAGACACAATGCCATTCTTGTTATAGTGGATAAGTTAAATTAAGAGTGCTCATTTTATTCTCGGTCGACACTTACGATGTCAACAATGGTCACACATGTGTTTGTAAATGAGGTTATCTATTTGCACGAATACCTAAGAAGATCATTTCGCATAGGGACTCCGTGATTCACTTCTAGATTTTGGACAAGTTTACAAACACACGTTGGGACTCGCTGAACTTAAGCACAGCCTTATCATCCCCGAAACGATGGACAGATCAGAGGGTAAATCAAGTCATGGAAGACATGTTTAGGATGTATGTAATGGATAATCGCACCTGAGAAGTACCCCACTGGTAGAGTTTGCCTACAATCACAGCTATCATAGTTCCATTGGAATGTCATCCTACGAAGCTTTGTACGGGAGGCCATGCGTAACACACCTTCCTTTGAGTTGGGATAGACTAGAAGACCGAAAATCAGCTAAATGTAATTGATTCAGGAAATGAGGGAACAAGTGATTCAGATTAGGCGAGATTAAAGGAAGCACGTGTGGATAGACGTAAAAGCCATGTGATGCAATAACAGACCTAATCGGGGTTATGAAGTGGGAGACCAATTTTTCATTCATATCAGGCCCAATAAGAGTATCATACGGTTCGAAAAAGGGACAAAGCCGTCGTTCCTCAGTTTATAGGACCATTCGTGATCCAAGAGAAAATTAACCCGCTGTCTATCGCCCTGCATCGCCACCCCACTTGCATAAAACCATAATGTATTTCATGTATCCGTTTTATGTCATTATGTTGTCAGATGAATCACATAAACTAAATTGGAAGGAATTGCGTGTATCGGACGTGGGAACCCTCACGAACCGTTACATATTGGACCAGAGTCCCACGTTCTCGGTGAACCGCCTAGTAGACCAAGTTAAGGTCCGGGGGACAAATATAGTCCGTAAGCTCGCTACTTGGGAAGATGCCGACACTACAACAGATTATCCTCACTATTTTGACCACCTCGAAAACATGTTCCTCGAAGGTGGGGTGTATGTAACAAATCTTTGACTTAGACGTTCGTGACACTGAGGACTATATACTTTATTTTCTAATCACCATGAAACTATTAAGTGATACTCTTTAAACTCTTTAACAAGAAGGAACTTTTATGAATGTTTAAATGTTATTTGATGTGATACAAGATATGATGCGATCCGCTACATACATGTAAATTCTTATGAATGTTTAAATGTTATTGATGATGATGTATGTATGCGATCTATTATGTGGATGTAAAATCCACGAATGTGTAAATGTTATTGACGATGTATATACCTACACACATTGTGAAAATGTGAATTGAATGAATGTTTAAATGTTGTTAGATGATGTGGGATAATATGCAATCTAGTTTGAGTAAAATGATAATCTCAGGAATGAGTGTCGAAATTGAATTATGGGATATTATGAGATTCATTTCTACTGGAAAAACTTGATGTTAACTTATCGGTACGTAGAGACAATTGGCAAAGTGAAATGATGCAATAGTAGGCAATTACATGATGATAATGTATAGAAATGTATGGGTTTTTGTTACAGACTAATCTGAAAGTTATGGGCTATTTCATAGCCCATAACCTAATGAATAATGATAATGAAAGTGTGCTATCGTGATCAATTTAATCGAAACATTATGGTATGAATATTGTATTTGAAATTTATATTGATTTGGATACATCACTATGATATGTGGATCAAGCAGACAGTGTAACGACACTACCTAAAACCAAATAAATGATGAAAACTTCAAAGAACACGGTGTCACCGTAAATTCCATTGTAGGGTGTTGGCCCTCGGTTCTCATAGGGGTGGAGGCATTTCCTGTTCTGTATCCTCCATTATAGGGTGGGCCATCGTGAGGGTGGACCCTAGATCTGATTAAGAGGAGTGGAGGCATTTCCCACCGTATCCTCCTAACTCCTAAGTCCCTGAGGATCAAGTAGCCGGGTTCACGCCCCTGTGTCGTGCAAGGTGATGAGGACTGCCTAGTAGGGAAGCTTTCTGTTCAAGATAGCCATTACCTCCACTTACTGGGTTCTATTTGAGTTAGGTCGGTGATAGTCATCAGCCCAAGATAGTCTAGCAGAGGACTGATAGGGAATGGAGTTGGAAGTAGGTTAGGGAGGAAGGGATGAGTAGAATAGTTGAGACTATATGAGACCGCCTTGTATGGGAGTTGATGAAGAAAATGTATATATGAAAATTCATTATTATGTAACTAAACCAAAAATTATTTAGTAAAATGAATTATTGAATCAGCCAGGATTAAACTAATTCTCAATAATAATTAATTGATTGTTGTCTCTTTAAAAGACTATCTTGCTGCCTGGATTGGATGCACACATAAAATACTAAAGGATGACAGCTTGACTATTAGTACATGAATGAGAATTGTATGTACTAGCTACATATTTCTTTGTACATATACACACTAGTATGTATGAGTTTCCCCGATCCTACTTACTAATAATGTCGGTTACTTGTTATGAATGTGTGAACCATGTTCTTGTTCTTGTACCATAAGAACCTTAACTGACAAAGCTCATGGTGGTGTATGTAATGACCCCACTATTAAGATGATTATTTAATAAATAATACTAAAAATTAGTTAAACTATAATTAATTATTAAATAACCTTTATTAACTATCCGCTATTAATTAATTAACTTTGACTGGCGATTAGTTTAAGGATTAACTTTTAATTAATGGTTAATGATTAATTTGTTTATTTATTAATTCACTAATTGATTAATTAAGTGTTAAACAAAGGGGAAAATAAAATATAATAAGAATAAGCCATGATCCCATAAGGGATAACGTAACCAATACGTAAAGGGAAACATTAATGAATGGATAAGGCATTAATAAGGGATAAGGAGTAATAAAGAGTGAGGTGGAAGTAAATGTGAGGGGAAGTGAAGGAGGAATAAGGAGGTGGGAGAAGGATGGAGAAGGGGATTTTTTTCATTCATGCATTCGATGAGAGTGGAGAACTGGGAGTATTGGGACAGAGTGAAATTTTACAATGGGATTACAGTGCACCGGGGTTGAAGACGTTTTAGCCCCAGGCTGTGGGACATCCATTGATGTCTTAGGCTAGGTGTACCAGTCTAGGGTGGTTGGGATAGTGTCCCAAGGAGCAGCCACAGTTCTCCAAGCGGGCGGATAGCATCAAGCCGAGGGATAAGATCGAAGGAGGTATGTAAAATGGTTGGGGTAAATTTTATTTATTGGAAATATTGGATTGATCAGTTAGATTAAGGAAATTTGAGTAAATTTCAAATTTATTGTCCTGTATTAATTCAATGGTAGCTAAATTAAATGACGGTCTTTACACACTATGTATCATCCCCAAATATATGGTCAAATTGAAGTGGTTAATAAGTGAAATAAGTCCCTACCACCTCTTCTAATTCTTCACTTCTAAAAAGACACATCAATGGGCATACTGGCTTCCCCTTGCAAAATGGTGGTACAATACCACTTATCACAGAGCTACCAAAATGACACCATATGAATTTTTTTATGGCCAAAAACCCTTGTCATTGACTTCCTATTTACTAGGCACCTCCAAGGTTTAGGTAGTGGATAACACACTTCACACTGGAAAAGCCATTCACCATACACTTAAGGAAAAATTGGTTATGGCTCAAAATATAACGAAATAACAATATGAGCACCATAGATTAGAACATTCTTTTGTAGAAGGGGATCAAGTGTTTCTTCACCTTCAATCCTATAAATTGTTATCACTGAGTAAATTTTTGGGCTGAAGAAACAATCTGCAAAGGTAACCTACAAAACAACTTTAAGACTGGAAGCTAGACCTTCCAATCTAGAGAGGGCTCTCTCTGAGACTTGATCTCTAACAGATATATTTATTTTGAGTTGATGGCTAGGTTTAGATGGTTGAGGTAGTTTTTTCAAGGTTTGTTGGTAAGGATGTATAGTATCTCTAGGGCTATGGAGTCAACCCCTGAAAACAAAACAAAACAATGATTGGTAGGTAGAACTCCGAGAGGAACAAAGGCTAAATAAGGTGATGAAATTTTAGTCTTGAGTTTGATTATGTAGGGTGAAAGAGGAACAGAAACACATAATAGAATTAGAGCACCATGAAAGATGAATTTTGACCTTAGTTAAAAATATAAACAATGTTTAAATCACTTAAGTCTAGAGCACCATTTGATGAATTCTAGACCCTTAATTATCCAATTTAAAAAGAATAAAAGTGAAGATGAAAGTAAGGACACAAGAAATACATACAAATATAAGAGAACAATCTTCATATCACCACCATTAGAATCTTTTTCATAAATATTTTGGGACTTTTGCATTCGTATTTCTATTAGATTTAGAAAATTACAGTGAAAATCAAAATGTCTATACTTCTGCCAACTCACCCCTTCTTTACATGAAAATAATAAACATGTATAGAAAACTAATGCCACACTTAGTTTCTAGGGGTCAAACTACTACATCCTAGAATCATGGATCTAGTTTCTTTCAAGGAGAACGACAACTTCTACAAGATTTACTAAAAATAGAAAATCTGATTTTGCCAATCATAACATAACCAAAGTGTCCTTTACAATCATAGATCTTGAGAAAAATTTGACCATGTGGTTGTGATGAGTCATCATGTCCATCTAGGGGGTGCCTCGATTCATCATGTGCACTAATGCACAACTCTGTCACCCTTGTGTAGTGAATTTTGGTTACTGTTGCGCAAGTGTTGGCTACAACATTTGTGTAGCGACTTTGTGTAGAGAATGTCCATTATGTGGTTGCTCGTGCAGATCTGGGTGGAAGAAAATGGTTGGGAACCATGCCTCTACCTCAAAATTTGTATCATCATATATCATCCTTTTTTATCAGGTGAGCTTACAACATTTGCATAGTGAATTTTTGCAACGCAAGTGTTGTGTATGGTTATTTCTTAGTTAAGACAACAGACTGTGCACAACAAATATTCACCTTGGTGAAACAACCCTTTACCAACATCAAATGTATGTTTTTCAAAGCTTTGATGATGTAAACAAACCTTTGACATGGTTCCATACCCAAACTAGACAAAAAAATAAGGCTTCCTCACTCATATTTATGCAATTTAAGCAAGGATATTTAGCATGTCCTTACCTTCTTTATCCAATTTCACTTGTAATATTAAAGCCATGTTTTCTTTTCTCAATGACATGTTCTGTCTCTTTAAATTTCCCACCTTCCTAAACAAGGTTGCATTCCTCTTCAACTTTGACTGAGCATTAGAAAGGACTACACATGCATTATCTATGGTTGGTATGCATTCCTTGTAATGTTTCATGATTCCTTCCTCTGATATTCTCTTTTCTTCCCTGATCTTGATAATATGATATTGAGCTTCTCTTGGTTACTTATTCAGCCATATTATGTTCTTTTCTCCTTCTATGGGTGAAGTAGGAGCTTTCTCACTTGTTGCTTTCTTTCCCTGTATGTTTGGACTATTCTTCCTGGTTGAGGATCTTGTTAGAGGTGATGTGGTCTTGGATGCAACTATATTCTCAAATATTTGCCTAACATTCCTTCCCTTTGAAATGTCTTTCATAGGGCATTATTTTCTCTATGGTGTGTCTGCTTCAGGATTCTTCTCTGCTAGCTTCCTTTTCAATTCCTTATTCTCCTGGTAGAATTGGGCTATAACATATTGAGATTTCTTGATTTGTCGTTGCATCTCCTTGACATCTGAATCTTTCTCCCTTGATTTAAATTTCTCCTCATCCATCTCCTACACTTCAACTTCAAAAAAATCTATCTGAACTGTGGTTATGGAAAATCTCCTAGAAGATGACCTGGTGAGTGGTTTACTGGGAGCTTGTGTCTCCTTGGGTTCATCAATGAATTGTATTTTTCTTCTTTTCTTCAAAACTGATTGGTTGGGGGATGGATGCTCAATCTCTTTTATGTTTCCCCTTTCAACAACACCTCCTCCTTTCACCCCTGAACTATTAGATGTTGATTTCTCAATAGACAAGGGGGTATCTCCTTTAGGATCCAGGGAAATGTTTGTTGAGGTCAAGAAAGAATCCAAGTCCCTATTTATATTTCTAAGCTCTTCAACCACCAACAAAATAACCAAAGAAAAGTGGAACAAGATACTCTTTAGCTAGTCATCCCTGGCTTGGAATTTGTCTACCATTTTTCCCAGGATTCTATATAGGTAGAAGGGTAAGTTTAGGGGGATTTTCCCCATGAAATGCATAAGGAGCCTTATGTGGTATTGATATACCCTGTCAAACCTACCCTCATAAGTAAAGTATTTATGGATTACCCTCAAAATCTTCTCATAAGGTTCCAAAACATATTCCATGGGGATGGTGGCACCAATTTTCTTCTTTCTATACTTAGGTTTGAGAAAATCAATATAAAACGAAGGATCTAAGGGAATACATTTAAACCACTTCTCTCCCTGTATAGGGATATCTGTAGCAGCTTATATGGTTTCTTGTTTTACTGGAAAAGTGATCCCTGAAATGGTTTTGTTGACGCCATTAAAGTTCATAGAAAACTGCTTGGTTAGTTGCACAATATACCCCTGAACTCTTTCACAGAATCTCATACATCCAACCTACTCAAAGAACACCATGTATGCAAGGTCTAATTTCACCAAAGTTATCCCTTTGGGTTCATATCTAAACACGTTTCCTCCCTTGTATTTATTCTTTCCCTGTGAATTCATGGTTCTATGATGTCTTCCTTGCAAAAGTAAATTTTAAACTGCTCAAGGCAGAAAAACCTTCACACTCAGCATGCAAGCTTGAGCAACAAACTAGGATGGCTAGGGTTTGGCTCGAATGAAGCAAAACTAGTTATATGAAAGGTGAATTCGTTCAAAGGATAAACTTGCAATGGGATCCAAGAAAGCCTCTTAGACAATGATTGAAATGAATGAAGAGTGTGCAACAAAAAATAGAGTAACATGTTTGTGTAGCAAACGACAGCACACAGGGTTTGCGTAGTGAATGGAGTTGACATAGCGTTTGCATAGCGGGGTGATCGTTTGCATAGAAGAGAGATTTAGATCTTGTTCGAGAGGATATGGACTATGCACAGGTCATGAAGGTGATGCAGAAAGACAAAAAGGTGGCCAATATACATGCTTGAATGGATAAGGAATGACATTTGAAATGGGAAGCGCTTATCCAAGGTGACAAGATGTTTCAAGGAAAATTAAGGAATTTGCGCATCAAACTTGCACAACGCATACATTTTTTAAGCTTTCAACGATACAAATGACATGGAGTGTCATGATTTCCCCTTCTCTATACTCGTGAAAGGTGATGATGAACCATGATACTCTTTTACATGACATTCACCCTAACATATAACTCGACCTTAGCAAATAATTTCCCACTTTTTTTATATGATTCTAGACTTAGGAAAAAATGGGCCATTACAAAACTTTGAGCGTGATGGACTTTTAAACTCCTGAATACTTTCTTTTTATGATGGTGTTTTATGAGAAAGACAATACACCCCTTAACCCAACTTATGGATAGACCCCTTAATGACATTCAAGTCACTCTTTATTTAATTGTTGACCTCGTAAACCTTGACACACTAACTATGACTCATCTAGGAATGCCTTGATCTTCCCAAGACCATGGCATGGATTTTCAAACTTTAGATAAACTCTAAGTTTTAGCCTAAAAATATTGATGCTAACATAAACAAACATCAATAAAAGATAAAATCCACCAAAAATAAGAAAAAACTTTATATGGACCCTATAAGCTCATCCAACCCATTAGACAAGTGGCCTACAAGTTGGCTCTTCTATCCCTCTCCAAAATCCATCATGTGTTTCATGTGTCTTGTCTAAACAAGGTCGTGGAATTGAAGTGCAAGGTGCAAACCAGCTTACCAAAAATTGATGAAGAAGCCTCCATTTGGCTCTAGCAGGAAGCAATAATGGATACAAGAGAGCATTAATTACACTAGTGCATGGTCTGAGAAGTATTGATCTAGTGGAAATATATGCAACCAGAAGATGCCACATGGGAACCAACAATGATTCTGTAGCAATTTCCTCATATCTAGCCTTGAGGATAATGTTTCTTTTAAAGGGGGAGGGAATTTTAGGGTCCTACCCAAACCTCCCTACTTTAGGCTACCTAGGAGTTATTTAATTGATATATGTAGCCATCCTCTTTGAATAATGCCCATCTGATTGTAGTGGATAGTCATTTGATGTAAAAGGGTCCATTTTATAAGGCACACTAGGTAGTTGGTGCTCAATAATGATGGGACCACAATTAGTTAGTGTTTTGTTGTTGAGAATCTATTTAAAGAGAATTGGAGGCTATGTAATATTTTCTCAAGTAGTGTTGTATTTGGATATTTTCTCAGTGAAAGGTTTCCCCTCCTTAAGAGGTAAGTGAACATTTCCTACTTTCTTTTTATTATCATAATACAAAGGTATATTCACATATTTCATCTTATTTGTCTCTTATATTTAGTTTTTTGAATTTATAATATTTTTATAATTGGTTTGTGTTTCAATTCTAAATGTTAAGTAACACTAAAAGAGCATTTGTCATTGACTCAATAAAACTACAAAGATCATTTTTGAGAGTATTATTTGTAAATTTTCATATGATTTTTTATTTGGTATCAAATTGTGTATGGAATGTCTATTATTATTTCATACATATATAGTTTTGTTGCATGTTATGTTAGTTGCATTGTGTGACTTTGATTTCAATCCCCAAGCACTACATCACTCTCATAGAGTTATAGGACCCCTAAATTTGACCTTCATAGAAGTAATCCCCAAGAAAAAAAATCTGAAATATTTCAAAGACTTTAGGACAATTCCTCTATGCAATTTTGCCTACAAAATAATAGTAAAAAGAATATCCAATAGGATAAAGAAAGTATTCACATAGGTTACCTTACAAGAATGGTTTGTATTCATACATAATAGATAGATAAAGATAATGAATATGCTATCTATGGTGCTTAAACTAGATCTAGTTCGGGCATATGACATGGTTATCTAGCTTTATCTCAAATTAAGGTTAATTCATGTTGGAATGAATATTTAGGTTGTAAATTGAATTATGGGGTGTTTAAATTTGGTATCATTTGTAGTCCTAATTAATGGTTCAACATCCAAGTTTTTATTCTATTCAAGCAGACTAAGGTAGGGATACCCAATGACACTCTTTCTCTTTCTATTAGTGGCTAAAGGTTTAAACTATGGTTGTAAAAGAATATAAGAGGGAAGGAACCATAAAAGAACTTAGACTAGGGAGGTATTTAACCCTATCCCACTTATTGTTTGTGAATGATGCCATTATGTTTGGTACAAGAACAACTAGAAAGACATAAATAAAATTTAGGTTTATATTGCATAGAAACATTTATGTAGATAAATGCTCACAAATCTGCCATCTTATTTAGTGGGATAGAAGTAGAACAAGAAACAAAAATAACTTACAAACTCTCCCTTTCAATGACTCCCCTTTTGATAATGGAGTCAAATATCTTGGATTCATGCTAAAACTAAATGATTATAGATTCAAACATTGGAATCAGATTTATGAAAATTTAGAGAAAAGAATCTCTAGTTGGTGTTATAGTTGGTGGTTATGAAGAGGAAGCAAATTGACCTTGGTTAAATAAATTCTATAAGTGATCCTAGTCTATTGGCATTATCTATCATATGTCCAAAAATGTATGAAAAAAAAATAAGGAAGAAATGATTCAACTTCTTAAGGATAGGGAAAAGTGAAAGAGAAGGTATTCCTATAGTAAAATGGAATAAGCTAGCAAAACCAAAGGATGCAAGGGGTTAGGGTTTGATGAACATCCATAGCTTCAAGCTAGATTTGGAAAAAAAAGCCTATGGAGGTTGATGAATCATGAATGGTTATGGAAATAGGTGATTCTCACAAATTATATAGACCCATTGATATTAGAGGCATGGATCAAACTACTAGTTGAGTCAATAACAGGGGGTTGTATTATTTCGAAGGCTCTAGTTAAGGCTTTCTCTTTTTTTTAAAATCGATTCATATGGAAAATGGGTAATAATGATAAAGTGGCTATTAGAAAGGATCTGTGTGTAGGATACATGGGGAWTTATAGGATTTCTAGGTCTCTAAAARAGTCTTGAACTAGGAAGARCATTAACTGTTTAATAGAAGCAGTATACCCAACTACTTCATCCATTTGGAATCAAGGTTTGAAAAGTGTATACAGTCTACAACTACACGAAGATGGAGCAAAGGAAATGAACCAAATTATTCTTAGATTACAACAAAGTTCTATAGGAATCAAGGATGAAGAGGATGTAATCTTGTGGTCAAAAAGTAGTTCCATGGGAAGGTTCCTAGCTTAGAAGGAAATATTTGAGGAGGTAGAAAAAGGTGAACATAAGTGGTGTAAATCTCATTTGAAAATAAAATCACCATTAAAAACAAGATTATTTGTGTGGTTATAATATCGAATAAAATATTAACATGAGACAATTCCAAGAAAAGGACCTGACAAGTGCCAGATAGATGCATCCTTTGTAAAAGAGAGGAGGAAGCAGTTGACTACATTATATCACAATGTCCCTTCACTAAACAAGTTTGTAAGGAGGATTTGAATGTAACATAGAAAAAAAAGGAAAATGGATAGGACATTTCATGGTCATATGTTTAGAGAACTAGCTAAATGAAAAGTATTTAAAAGAGTTGTTGACCTACAATGTTAATAAATCTTATTTAATCCTTCTTGTCTAGGCCATTCCAAATTTGTCCCCATACTTAGAAAATTTCAATATCATCATGGGTTACTAATGTATTTACCTTACTACACCTAAATTTAGTGACCCACATAATACTCGCTTAATTTCCACAACCCTCAGTATGCACCTTCACTTAGAATATTTTTGGAAGCGGATGTTCACTCACGGTTGTAGACAATTATACTGATTCTGCCGCTATTCCACTTATCCACTATCCTGATTTTTCATTGTTTTTATTTTTTGCTTTTTCACTCGTCTCGATCCTTTAGTCATCTCATCGTCTTGATCCCCACTTACCTCGATTGTCCTATGTTCCTCTTGTATTCTTTGCCAATCTTTGTCACTCCACGACACTTTACATTCTATCATACCATGTTTCCCAACGTGCATTAAATTATTCTTTCCGGAAATGAATACCACTCATATAAGTGTTAATATTGTTATCAATGAAGAGCTTCTTAAGACAACTTCCCATGGATTTAGATACTAATAATAATTCAAAATCCTTGAGTTAAGATCTCCATAATGTGTTAAAGAAAACAAGTGTATTTCGATAATACCAATTTGAACAAAAAAAATGTTCAGTAATTATGTCACCTTGGTTAAGTATGACAGCTCGAATAAAAGAGTAGTTCTACGGAGACACTGTCAACCTTTTGGGATGACAAGACCAGATATTCCAATGGTCATAGGCCTACAAGTACTATTCTACACTACCACCTCTAGAAAAGAATTTGAAAAGGATTTGGACATCAGGAATTGAATTGGCAGGCTGTGTTCCAGAAGTTTATGACTTAAAAGAATTAATTTCATGGTGCATTGACAAGTTTGATAAGGAATGGAGAATTATTCAATTACAGGGAGAATCACCCATATCTTTAGCTCCCTCAACATTTAAAAGGATGTTCAGGCTCCCCAAGCCGAAGATGATTTTCAAGAGCGTCGAAGCTGAAGATTTCTTGAAGATAAAGAAAGGAGGATTCAAACTTCTATAGGACTACCTTGAAGAACCTACATTTTTTCTTGAATACCTCTCAAATATTCTGGTAAGTTCTCCAAAGAACCCATACCGATAAATGGCATGGTTGTTTTCCATAATAAATGGACAAGAATATACGACTATTGTTCCTAATATTTATTTGTACATATTTTATTTCTCAATTCATTAGAATGCAATCTTTGATTGAGTGAGGATTATTTCAAGTAACTTATCTTTTCAGCTGGTAAATTTCCAGAAAAACTAAAAAAAATTATATGTCTTCATATCTGATTTTCGTTGTGACTTATTGTCACTTGTTCAATGGCCTTCCCTTGGCTAAAAACATTAACTGTAAATTTTACCTTGTGCAAATGTGGTATCCTGCACTTTGGAAACAAAAAGTCACATATCACTTCTATGAAGTGCACAATCCTTTCATCTCTTCTTTCAAAAATATAATTCATGGACTTGGCACATAAATATTATCCCTGGAAGTTGCATATTTCTTAGCTAGGAAAGGAAGTTTTGAAGCCATGGAAAATTTTAGTGTTATCAGACTCTATTGTTTGCATGAGAAACCTTCATATCTACCATACTATGTTTCTAATAAAATATTTATAGTGGATATATTTCGATGAAAACATCCAAAATAGAATGTCCTTGATTCTTGAAACATGGGAATTAGAAATCATCTTTGTTTCTGTAGGCTCAAGAATGACACATTCTAGGTCGTATCTTCAAGAAGACCTTGAAAATGATGAAGAATTTCATAAATGAGCCATTTCTACTTTTAGTGAAAAAGATTTAGGTATTGCTGAATTTTGGAAAAAAGAAGAGGATTTTCCTTCGATAATATGTTTAAAACAATTAAAGTAATGTTGGCTCAAGAGAATCAAAAGTTTAAAATAAATGTTAGTCGACTGTGATGTCATAATTGTAAAAAGAGGGGAATTGTATTTAAATTTGATTGAGTTAGAAATATCTGGGTCAAATGAAGATGTAGAGGACCCACACTTAATTGTGAGTTCAATACTCATATCAAAGGAACAATTGAAAGAAAAGATGGACTTGTTGAAGATTGCATCAGCAGAAAAGTTCAATGACCTGACTGAATATTCAGAGACAGAGGTAGAGAGTTAGTTGGTCTGTTATGTGAATAAAATTGATGATAATGAGGATAACCTCCATCAAATATTGTTGGATTTTAAATATATTAAAAGTTCATTATTTTATATTAAAGTGAGACGAGAAATAATTGTAGCATCAATGAGCGAACATATCAAAAATTGGATAAAAAATTATTTAATTAAAATAATTAAATCAAATCAAGAGGAAGAGGTTGTAATCGGTTAGGTAGTTCTAGCAAAGGAAAGTATAAAAGGAATCTCAAGCAAAAAATGAATGAGAGAGATTCCATATCTATAAGTCAAGTGGTCATTTTTCATAATTTTGTGTCTTCTATAATTCTCGCTTAGAAATCATCCAGTTGTGTCTTTTCATTCTATGAAAAATGATAGCCGGTTTCTAATAATTTCTTATTTTTCTTCCATGTCTAGGTCTATCTGTTAAAGGTCCATGAGAGAACCATCCTAGTCCATTTGGATGAACGCTTTTATTTTAATTTTTATATTTCATTGTAAAAATAGACAATTATTTTTTGAACTCCCCAGAGAACTATTTCAGGGAACAACTTTAATGATTTCTCAAACTTTGAGATTCCTGAGTATGATATTTTTTAAGTGTGCTTATCATATTATGTTTAAGTTTTAAATGAAATATTCATTTAAATTTCTCTACATTGTGGCCTTATGTCTTTTCTATCTTATGATATGATCAACTCTTGCTTACATTGTGATGGATGTGAGGAACATGTTAATCTTATATGATGTTTTCTTTACTTCTGTATAATATTGTAAAGATATCATGTATTTTTTTTAAATAATTTCTTGGTCCTTATATTAGGAACCTTTCTTTGTGAATATGCTTTTTATCTTTAAACTGTATTTTCATAATTCATTTTAAGCAATAGAAAAGGAGTACCACCTCTTTAAAAACACAAGTGGATTTAACGTTGTGAGGTTTTTGTTGAGATTTTGAACAATTTGAACATCAACATTTTTGGAAACCATACTGGGGAGAACTAAAGGTTGGTTTCATAGAACACGATTTTTTTTAGTGAGTCAATTAGAACCAAATCAACCTTAGTTGCAAGTGGGATTGAGAATTTAAGGAAGTATTATGCATCAACTATATGATTTGGTGTTAACTACAACAAAAAGTCGATAAGATCTTGAAACATCTTGGGAAACCCTTTCTCGGAAAGAAGAAAGAGAGATAGCGTTGAGGAAAACAAGATATTTGTGAATCTAAGAAAACTGAAATCTTATAAAGGTCTATTAACAAGAAGTGAAATTAAGAAGCTTCTGCACCACAAAGTTGGTGAAAGTTCCAAATTATAAACAAGTAAAACCCCAATCATGGGAGATCGAGAAGAAAGGAATGAGATTACAAATGAATAAAGATAAAGGAATTATAGACAAAGAATTCCAACAATAAGGGATAGTTCCAACCCACTTAATCTGCAAGGAGATCAACATGTACTACCAAACCTCCCTCAAGGATTTTTACCAGTCTTCTCAGGAGATGGAATCATGAATCCAAAAGGACATATGGATGAATTTATAAGTGTTTGTGATATAAATTTGATTGAACATAATGATGGGATGCTCAGCTTATTTCTGTAAACCTTGATAGGTCCATCTTATGAATGGTAATATTTCTCTCCCATCTTAGTCAATTATATAAATTTAAGATTTATAAAATATGTTCATGACCATGTATTCCCCCCCATTGCATATCATACTCTGCTTACTCAGTTTACCCAAATACATCTCAATAAAGGAGAAGGAATCATAGATTTTAACTTGTGATTCTTTAAGACTCTAAATCAAATCCCAAAAGTTCAATGCCCAAATTATTATGTCATATTTGGATGTTACAAAAATTCCATGCCTTCAAATGTGAATTATTAAATTATAGATTCACAAATAAATGATCTACATGAAACAATTCAATATAAAACATAAATGAAAGAGTTTATGTTGGAGACCAATGTTGATCCCGATATCATTCTTGGAAAAGTACAAAGACAAATGAATACTTTGTCCATATCACCTCAAGGAACTTATAATTCAAGAAGTACTGAGACTAAAGAAACCAATGGAGGAATCCTTCAAGGGGTTCCCCTTATTGTTAGAAATTATCCAGGAGCTACTCAGGAAATGAGAAAAAAGATAGAGATGGCTCAAATGAGCAGAAAAATTAGACAAATGCAGAATGAGATTACTAGACTTAAAAGAGTTGAAATCATTGTTCCACCAAATCAAAACATAAGAGTTATAGTACAATATCAAACAATAAGAAATGATGGAGTCGAAGAACATAGACCAAGAGCACCTAGAGTTCCAAATCCAAATGTTGTCATGCTAGAAGAAATTGTAGAAGAAGAAAATTTTGATCAAGGAGCAAAGGTTACCCAAGATGGAGTTTTAGAATCAATACAAACCGATGAGAGTACATCATATTTTTACATTTTTTATGAACAAGAAGATTCTTAGTGTTCACAATACAATGTTGTCCAGACCATAGCACAAGTGAATAAATTCAAGACAAGGGAACAACCTGAAAAAGAAAAAGAAAAATTCAATACTTCAGAACCAACAAAACAACAAACAATTGTTAATCAAACAAAGATTCCACTACAAATGAATTATAATCTAGTTGATGAGCTAGCCAAGCTCAAAATTACCTTACCATTTATGGAGGTGGTTAAGATACCTCAACAAAAAGAAAATCTTCTAAAGATATTAGATGATACAAATACAAGAATATAAGTTGTTTTCATGAATACAAGGAAACAACAAAATGTTTCATCAGTAAGGCCAAGAGGTGAAGTTCCACCATTCTATATATCCATATAAAATCATGATTTCACATTACATAATTTTTTAGTTGATAATGGTGCCACTAACAACATCATGCCACTATCAGTCATGGAAGCGCTTGGAATGGGATGCACAAAATACTTTGAGATTGGAGAAGGTATATATTCCATTGGTTCAAGAAAATTATCAACATATGGTGAAATAAAATATTTACATGTATGGATAAGTGCAACCCATCATATTAAAACAATTTTCTCTATCACATATGTGAATTTTCCTCCAACATATGGAGTTTTATAGGAAAGTACTGGTTTTCGTTAATTGGAGGGTATATTATGAATGATGGAAGTTGCATGATGCTTCCTAATAAAGATGGGACAATGGTTAGGGTTCCTTGAGAAAATAGAAATCCCATAGCATTCAACAAGAAAGAGAATGAAGTGATGCAGAATTATGTTGATGTTGGAATTGGAAATTATGTTGTTCTTGGTACAGAACAAATAAACCCTCTTAAGCACGATGAAGTAGATTCTTTCCAAGGGTTCTGGAAAATGTCATTTGATGGCACCTATTCTAAATCTGGAAATGGAGTTGGAATCATTTTCAAAAGTCCTCAGTTTGGCATATATCCACATTCCATCAAATTGGAATTTCCATGTACCAATAACTAAGTAGAATATGAAGAATTGATCCAAGGAATCATTCTTTCTCTCCAGATGAGAGTAGAAAATATGGTGGTAACTGGTGACTCAAAGTTAGTTATAAATCATATCAAAAAGAAGTACAAAATCAAGAAAGAAAAATTAAAACCTTATGCAAAAAGAGCATGTAAACCCATGGATTCATTTAATTCTTTCAATATATATTTCATTCCTTGAGAAAATAACCAAAAGTTGATTCATTGGCAATAGATGCATCTCTTTTCAATTCAAATAATTCCCAAAATCAAAGCGTATTTCATGTCAAGAGAATTTTATGGCCTTCAATACCCGATAATCAATATTATTTGCAAGTCTTTGAAAATGATGAACATGTTGCAAATTTTCGCACAGATAATGATTCAATGATTTCAAATGATTTATAATAAAAACAAGATTCTCTCAAAGATCTTGGTGATTGAAGTGTTGCAATTTTTTCAAAGGGTTGTGTCAATTTGGAATCTTTGTTTACAAGAGATGACTAAACAAAAATACTAGATCCAAAAGAAGAGACATATGTTAGGAAGGTTCAAGAGACACAAAAAATCAACATTGGTACTCATGATTCTCCAAAGTATCTAAATATTGGTACTAGTTGTACAATTGAAGAAATTGATCAATATACTTCATTGTTCAAATAATTTCATGACATTTTTGCTTGGACTTATGATGATCCGAAGGAATATGACAAGTCTATTTTTCAACACATTGTATCGCTCAAAGAGGGATCAAATCTTGTTAAACAAAAATTAAGAATGATAAATCCCAAGTTGAATCCCTTGGTAAAAATGGAGTTGTAAAAATTGAAGAAGGTTGGCATAATTTTTCCAATCAAACATTTAGAATGGCTTTAAAATATTGTTGTAGTTAGAAAAAAGAATGGAGAAATTCACCTTTGTGTTGACTTTAGATATCTCAACCAAGCAAGCATTAAAGATAACTACCCACTCCCTAACATGGAGATGTTGTTACAACAGGTCATTGGATCTGTGTTAATGTCAATGTTGGATGGTTTTTATGGATATAAACAAGTCCTTGTTGTTGAGGAGGATAGACCCAATACTTCCTTTGTTATAACATGGGAGACTTATGCTTATTTTTGCATGCCTTTTGGGTTGAAAAATGTTGGTGTGACTTTTCAAAGGGAAATGGAACATGCTTTTAAAGATTTGATCGAAAAATTTATGGATGACTATCAAGATGATTTGACTATTCATTCAAAACTAAGGAAAGAACATATTAAACATCTTAGACAAGTATTTTAACATTGCAGAATGTATGGGATATCCTTAAATCCTAAGAAAATGTTATTTGCAATATGAAAAGGAAAACTATTGGGTCATATAGTAAGAAAGAAGGCATATACATAGACCCTGAAATAATCAAATCCATTAATGATATGAATCCTCCAACATCCGAAAAGGGAGTACAATATGTCTTTGGAAAGATAAATTTTGTAGGAATATTTGTCCCAGACTATGCTACAATTGTAAATCCAATCAAAATATTGTTGAAGAAAGACCAGAAATTCGAAGGGAGTCCATAGATTCAAGCAACATTTACAAGAATAATGCATGCAATCACTATTTTGCTCCAATGCTTGTCAGCCCAAACTTTGACAAATATTTCATATTGTATTTGTTTGCTTCAGAAGAAACTATTGTTTCCATATTGACACAAAGGAATTCAAAGGGAGAAGAATTGTCAAACAGTTTCATGAGCAAAACATTGCATGATTATGAATTGAAATACTCAGAAATAGAAAATAAATCCCTCTCTCTGGTTAAAGCAGTATCACATTTCAGAACATATATTTTGTCATCCCATATTATATCTTATGTTTTGACTTCTCCAGTAAATATGTTTCTTAATCAACAACTTAGAGAAGAAAATTGGGCAAATTAGCTTGCTAAAATCCAGGAGTATGATATTGAAAGTATCATCTAAGATAAATCAAGGGACAATGATTGTGTAAATTAATGGCAGGGATTGATGTAGTAAATATAGATATATCAATTTCATCAAGGTCATCTTTGCCAATATTTGAATGGTATAAAAATATAATCTTTGATTTGAATTCTAGGAAGTTCCCTATTGGAATGTCTTCCAAAGAAAGAATTTCCTTAAAAATGAAGGCCATTCAATATGTATTAGTTGTTGAAGTTTTATTTCGGAGTAATTTCGATGGGATTTTATTGAGATGCATTGATTGCACAAAGGCTCAAAAAGTTCTACAATAATTTCATGAAGGTGTTTGTGAAGGACACTTTTCACCCACAACAATTGCCCATAGAATCATGAGAGAAGGTTATTATTGGTCATCCATATTTAAAGACTCATACTCAATGATTAGAAAAATTATCTCTTGTCTGAAATTTTTAGGTAAGATGAAGAAAGCAACAATGCCATTACAACCTATAACAATTGAAGAGCCATTTGCACAATGGGGCTTGGACATTATTGGACCAATTAATCTTAAATCTAGTAAAGTTCATTCATATATACTTACTGCAACTGAGTATTTTACAAAATGGAAAGAAGTTGTAGCTTTGAAAAAGGCCAACTTTGAATAGTTGATTATTTTCCTCAAAGATAATATTTTGTCAAGATTTGGAGTTTCAGAAAAATTTATAATTGATAATGGATCAATCTTCATTGGTTCAAAATTTACAAAATTATGTGGGGAATACGCTATCATCATAGGGAAATCATCAAATTATTATCCCCAAGGGAATAATTTGGCCAAATATACTAATAAAACATTGATCCAGACTCTCAAGAAGACAATTGTTGCAAATCATAGAAATTGGCATATCAAACTAATTGATGCATTATGGGATAGTAGACTCACTCTAAAATATAGTACAGGATTGTCACCATACACATTAGTATATGGAAAGGAATAAAATATGCCCATTCACTTGGAATTGAATGCTCTAACTTATGTTGTGAACAAAGAGGATGTCGAACAAGTTTCTCCCTTCCAAAGAAGGTATTACGAGTTGATGTATTTGGAAGAACAAGAAACGTAGGAATTGAAAAATATGAATCAAAGAAAATAGAGTGTCAAAAAACATTTTGATCAAACACAACTACAAAATATTTTTGAAAGGACCAGCTAGTGTTATTATGGAATAAGGAAAAATAAAAACCATCCCTGCATACAAAATTTGAAGCACTTTGGATTAGTCCTTATGTGATTGGTAAAATTCATAAGTACAATTATTATTTGTTGAAAGATATGAAAGGCCCGGTTAAGATGTTATCAGTTAATGGAAAACACCTTAAAATCTTTTTCTTCTAAAAATTCTCAAATTACAACTTGTATATAGATTTTCCCCCTTTTGTACATTCTTGTTAAGTCCTTTTGTTTTTCTCATCTTTTGTTCTCTTAATGACTCCATAGCTCAGTAGGACAAGATTTTGGATTCTCAATAACCCAGAGGGGTTTACTATCCCACAGTTTGAGCCAATTGTTGACCTATAGTGTTGATAACTCTTAGTTAATCCTTCTTGTATAGGTGTTGATGTTTGAATATGTTAAGATCGAAACAAAAACCTCACAAGGATGTGAATATCCTCTTTCATTTTTATAGAGGTGGTACTTCTCTGTACATTCTTGAAAGATATATCTTGATATTTATTGATTGTTGAGAATGCTAACAATAAACTCGTAATCTTTATCTTTCAAATAAATCAAAATTTAACAATATAATAAAATATATGAAATTCCTAAGAAATGGACCAGGAATCCTTACTCACATAAGCACACACTTTTGCAGAAAAAGGAAGATATTTTACAGAAAATACAAAATAAACCTCACATCCATCACAACTTTTAAATATTTTTTATCATGTTTCAAGGAAAGAAGAGCAAATGGTCCACATGTAAGAGAACTTTAAAAGATTCTTTATCATTGAAATAAAAAATAAGATACGATAGATCAATTTCAAATATATTTACTCAAATATCTAGAGTTTAAAGATATAATTGAAATTAACCCCAATATAGTTCTCTAATATCTTGTAAAAAATAATAAGATAGTCTTTAATATATTATATAACAAGAGTGTTTTTCCAAAGGACTGGAATTAGGGCTCTTGCGGACCGTAAATTAAAAAGAAAGAAAATAAATATGTTGAAAGGAACATAGTCGGGCATGAGCAGAGCAGAACCTGAAATGAAGATAAAGGAACAATATATATTCGGTTATATTCTTCTTTGGAAAGAAAAAATACAATTGGATGAATTCTAAAAGGGGAAAGATTGAAAAGGTAATGTGATCGATTATGTCTTATTGTGATGGATTCCCCCTCTTCATTTGCTTGTTGATCTGCCTTTTATATTATCTCTTGTTGTGGTTGCATGGTTGGTTTCAACTGCTCCCAACGGATCTTCTTCAGTTATCTTCAATAAGGTTTGTTTTAACCAATCTTATATGTAATCCTTCAATGGTGCAACAATAATCTCATGTTGGATTTTTATATCAAATAACATTCCTTCTAAGTCTCTTAAATCAAATGAAAGTTGATGAAATGAATTTTCAATATCTTCATTTTATTGGCATAACTCACCAACCAATTTACAATTTCATTTTCATCATATTCTATTATGATATTAAACTTTTCAGTTGAAACCCCCTTTAGAATTTCCACGCGCTCTTCAAATTGTGTCCTTGTCATAAAAATAGAATTTATTATCAACTTTGGATCATGTACCTCCCTTGTATTTCCTAATAAGTCTATTTCAGTTAATATTCAATACAATGCTTCCTTTTTGTTTACCACAACATCACAATCATCCAATATTTCTCTTAGAATTTTTATCTTTTTAATCCAACATTCCTTTAATTGTTTTACTCAAGCAGGAGAAGACAAATATTCTTCTTCTTTTTTTAAATTGGTCGTATTTGAAACTTTCAAAAATAAAAGTAGTGACAACATCATTATAAAATCCTTCTTCATTGTTTAAATCGCTTTGAAGGAATTATTTGAAACTATTCATCTTAAAACCATAAGAAACAATATTGCTTCCAATATCCCATGCTTCCAGGATAAGAGACATTCTCTTTTTGATATTTTCTTCAAAAACCTTTATGACTGCAACCAATAAACATGATGTTCCATTAAACTTTAAATCTGATGTTCTGGGTTGAATAGTTTCCAAAGGGATTGCAAGGTGTTATAACCCTAAATTTCTCTACACATGCATACATGGCCTTGGCCCTCTTACTTGCATTTTTTGCCAAAGCACTGTTGAGTTAGTCTTCTTAAAAAAACCATTTTTTTGAAGATGTACGTGCCCTGAACCATTACTGCCAGCGTACATATGCTTGTTGCACCACTACAGCTCGCATACATACACATGTTGCACCATTACAACTCGTGTATACTTGCAAAAGTTGCAAGGAATTTGTTGAGATTACAGGCTATTGGGTAGTTTCCCAACTAATCCACCTGCTATAGCCCGTCACCCAACCAAATAAATATCCTTTTTCCACATAAAAGGAGGTTTTGGGGTCTCATTTCGCATCAAAGCATAAGAATAGTGAAACTCTGCCCGATTTCACTTCCCCTGCTTGCCCAAGATATTGCTTCCTTTTGTGAGAATTTTCTTCAGCATTCCCTCATTAGCCCCTTCTCCCCCCATTAAACCCATTCACTTCCCAAGAAGAGATCAAAAGGTTGAGAGGAGAAGTTCATACAAAGGTGCACTTGGATCTTGGTAAAGAGGAGCCCGGACCAGGTTCGTGGAGCGATAGCCGACTTTGATTATAAAGGTATAATCATTGTGTTATTAATAAAAGAATTACATTTTCCTATCCCAAATAATGGTGTATTGAATACGTTTGTTGATTTATGTTTGACATTCTAACATCTAACCCTAACTTGTATATGGAATAGCATGCTTATCGTTTCTTGTTTGTCAATATTTGGATGCAGGTCAACCCTAGGAGGAGACGTGCAGTCAATGAAGCTTCCAAGCGTGAGGAGGTCATCACCAGACGTGGGATTAAAGGTATACTTACCCAATATCCTTTTCCTTGCTTTCTTCATATGAGCTTTGGTATGTTTGGGGTAGTACAGAGAATTAATTGACTTTTAGACAGTTAATCAATCTACCTACACTTTGAACCCTGGTGTAGATAAAGGGGGGGGTTTCCCACTAGCACAAGGATAGGTGGTGGCATCAATGTATATTCCAACTCTTTAACTATTTCTTTCAACCGTGCATTTTCTACTTCCATGTCATCAATTGAAACATCTATAGAATCACTAGTGCTTTTGTAAATTTTGGAAATCCTTGATGTTGGGACTTTATTTAAATCCATCTATGAATATTTTATTCTTTTTCCCTTTGAATTGACATGTTCAAAGACCAAATTTTTCAAATATTTGTCAAATGACACACTATGAAGGGTCAAAGACTCTTCTTCATAAAAAGTAGTTTCTTGGATTACCATTTCTTTCTCTTGTTGGATTCTTTGCTTATCACTTGGAAATTCAATATCTTCAATTTTGGCATCAAGTTCCATGTCTTGGATAAGAAAATCATATTCAGGTATGTATTTATGACATTTTTCAATATTTTGTTCTTGATGATTAGGATCACCATCTCCTGAATTATCAATTGAAGATTTTTGTTTTTCTTGAATATCAATTTGGGAATGTCGTTTTGGTGTGCCACTTCTCTTATATGAATTATGAGACTTGGTTCTCTTATCACTTGCAACTCTCCCATGTTTCTTGTGTGCTTCATTTGTACTTATTATGGTTTCAAGATCTCCAACTAGTACTTTTTCATAATTATTTTCATCATTTTCCTCTTCTCCAAAAATACAAGTATTTATATATGAAACACTAAAACCAATAGAAATCATATGGTTCGTGAAAGACTATATGGGGTCAAATCCCTTCACCAAATATGCCAATTTTAAACTGAATTGATCAAATTGAATTGTGAACTCATCAATTTTTGAATCGTTGTTTACTATGATTTCACTTAATTTCCATGGCAATTGAATGAGTTAATTTTTCTTTCTTTGAAAAAATAAATTTGCTCTGAATCTGTATTGCCTACATAATTCTATTATGTACATAGAACAAAAGGTAAATTGGGGCTTCTCGAGAACAATAAATTATTATTATATTGTATTTTTCATTAGATTCAAATGTTCCCCTTTGGTCTAAGAATGAAGTTGCTTCGATTGACAACCTTGTAGTATTCTTTCGAAACATAATCCTTTTAAAAGAAGATAAAAAGGAATTATAAAATTTGTAGAAATGATACATCACTTTTTGTTTTCAGAGGGAAGGATACCATGTGTAAATTGGGTCTATTTTGAGATCAACTTGTTTTGATAAATGCAAGCCTTGAAATTCATGACCATCAAAAATAGCAAAAACCAGATATCCAGACATGTAGAATTTTATGTCTTTTTAAAAATTTGACTATTGAGACTATATTTTTGTAGATATAATTCTTGACCAATCAAAAATTATTTCTCCTTGAACATATTAATATAAAATATAAAGGGCCAACC
This sequence comes from Picea sitchensis, assembly GCA_010110895.2. Lineage (NCBI taxonomy): Eukaryota > Viridiplantae > Streptophyta > Pinopsida > Pinales > Pinaceae > Picea > Picea sitchensis. The sequence continues at coordinate 2,878 of SNQJ01S0055066.1, read as the reverse complement.
ATGGAATAGTAGCAATAGACTCTAATCCAAGTATTCTAGCCAGAAACCAAGCCATTTTTTTTAGGGTTTCTTTATTTGATTGACCTGTATTGTTGATAAATATTTTAGCATTGTCGTTGTTTCTTAAATACATTGTGGTAACACATCCCTACCACCATTTTTAGATTTGATGAAATTTTTAACTTCTTCAACCTTAAATATTGTTGTTGGATTTGGCAATTTAAGCATCTAACTGAAAGTTGGGGGTGCGAGAGAGATTGGTGAAATTCCAATCATTTTGATAATTCTTTGATCCTTTTCAAAATTATTAGTGCACCATATCACCAAGTATTTTTTGTTGAAAACCTATGGAACACATCCTACTCGAACAATCCCAGATGTCAAGATATTATTAACATTTCTTTCTTCCAGTGGTAATGAAGCATAAGACCTATAAATTTTTACCAGTGGTTTTGTGGGGCTTCTTGCGCAAAAGTGTTCAGTGTGTCACCACAAAATCTCTCCCTTCTTCTCACCATATTTTCTTTAAAATTTCTCATCAAGGTATGCAAAGTGCTTCTGCAATTACAAAATAAGCTTTTGTTTCAGGAGAAGTGTTAGGAAAATTTAATTTTGAAATTAAGAGTTAAGTCTCAAAGGGAACGCCATTTAATAATAGTCCTTCAAATATTGAATTCACATAAGCCATGCATTAAATGCTTCCTTGGTTATTGTGATATGGGAAAGATATTTGGTGGAGTGGAGAAAGATATGTATCAAAAATAAGATGGAGGAGAATCTTTCTTCCGCAGTTGTAAAATTGTTTTGAAATAATATTAAGTATTGAATATCGGGCAGACAGAGAAAAAAAGACTTGTTGACATGATGAATGGAGTCTTGCTTCCATGGTTTCAAAATAAAACTAAGTATCGAGTAATAGAAGAGAGGAAAAAAGGGAAAGGAAACTTTGAGTATTGTTATAGCCCTAAAATTCTCTACCTATGCATACATGGCATTGGCCTTTCTACTTGCATAATTTTCCAAATCACCGTTGAGGAACTCTATTTAAAAAACCATTTTTTAGAGCATGTATGTTCCCTGCTGCACTATTTCTCACGTACATACGCTAGTTGCATACTAAACAACTCGTATTTACCTCGAAAAGTTGCAAAAAATAAAAAGTTGCAAGGAACTCGGTGGAGTTTATGGGCTATCGAGGGCTTCCCAACCAATTCACCCGTTGTAGCCCATCCCCAAAACGAATAACTATCTTTTTTTCATATAAAAGGAGGTCTTGGGGTCCCATTCCAACATCAAGCATTATAATATTTAAACTCTACCCAAATCCCTTTTCCATCCTTGCGCAATTATTTGCAACCCCTTTTGATTTTTTGCCTCAGCATTCCCTCTCTAGCCTTTTCTCCTATATAATCCCTTCCCTTCCCCTAAAGTTATCAATTGATTGTGAGAGAAAGCATTGGGATAGTGCACTTGGAGCAACATTAAGAGGATCCTGGACCAGGTTCACAGAGCGTCGACCTACAAAGGTTGTAATTTCGATCTTTGCATTTGAATAAAAGAATCTTTTTCCTATCCCAAATGATATCTTTATGTTTTTTATTTGATTTATGCATAATGGTTTATATCTAACCCTAATCTTGATGAGTAGAGATAGAATATTTGTAGCAATGTTTTCCTAAGTGTTCTTCTAGGTCAGCTTTGGGAGGAGACTTGCAGCCTGGGAGCTACAAAGCCGGAGGTGGTCTACATCGAACGTTGGACCAAAGGTACTACTTCTGACCTACTTTCCTATCTCTTTATGTTCATCTATTTAGAGTGTTTGGGGTAGTTTAGGAAGTAGATTGTATTTTAAGGGAGATCATAGCTCTGCCTATACTTTGACCCTGGTATAGTAATAGGGGGATTTTCCCCACTAGAAAGGATGTGTTTGAACTCCGCTTTCACGGATCTTGAAATATGACTAAGTATGAGGCCATGGGCAGACGAAATTACAACTATAAATTGAAAATAAGTTTCATTCCCACAATCCTGTCGTTCCACGGAATAGATGAAAAATGGTTAAGTATTGATGGGGTCTTCTTTCATAGATCATAATTTTTCTATGGAAAATAAAGGAGATAAAAGGTAAAAGACTTAGGGAAAAATGAGGTCAACAACTGGCTCCAACTATTCCCCTACAGGTTGCTAAGAATCTAGAATATCGCCAATTGGGCATGTGGTCATAAATTAAATGTGAATGTACAACAAAAGAAGATAAAACTATGTACATAAGAAGAAGTATGATCATGCAAAGAAACTCTTAAGATGTTGACCATTGACTAACAACATATGTATTGTCCCATTCATGTCTTTAAGCGGATAAGAATTAAAACCAACAATTTTTTTGATGACATAAGGTCCAATCCATAGTGCTTCAAACTTCATATGCAAAAAAGGCTTCTATTTTTATATGTTCCATAACAATAGTAATTCCCCTTTTTGAAATTTTTTCTTTATTGCTCCTTGATCAAAATATTTCTTGACAATATGTTGTCTTTGATTCATTTTATTTAATTCTTCGGTTCTTTGTTCCTCCAATTTGATCAACTGATTATACCTTCTGTGTAGTGGAGAAACTTCTTCAACATATTAAATATTTACAGCACTTTCCAAAGCATTTAGTTCCATATTAATTGGCATTATGGATTCTTTTCCATAAACCAATAAATATGGAGATATCTCAGTACTATCTTTTCGTGTCAATCTACTTTCCCATGGCCATTTGTTGATTTTAAATCCCAATTCCTTTGATTTAGATCAATTGTCTTTTTAAGAATTTGGATCAATTTTTTGTTAGTAGATTCAGCCAAACCATTTCCTTGAGGATAATAGGTTGATG
>SNQJ01S0055065.1:38964-51153 GCA_010110895.2 Picea sitchensis | reverse complement strand
CATATATTATGCATGGTGTATTGTGGTGTATTGGTGTAACTCTTATACTATTGCTCATTGCTCATTGGATATAGTTGAATGGTTTAAGTATAAGTTAAAAAAGGTTTTAAATTGTACTTGATATTGATTCACCCCCCTCTCAGTATCAACAATGCTTGGAGTGATGTGACTTTGGATTGAGTTGACCTAGCACATGGTGGTGAGTTTTCACTTGGTTGATGATGAGATGTGACCTTATTGATGAGGGGAAATGACCTTTGATGATGTTTTGCACATTTTTTGGATTGATTTAACTTTGGAGACTTTATGCCCCTTGAGGATATGATGTCGCCATATTTTTTTCCTCTACACTCACACGTGTGTATTTTTAAGAGAACATTTTTTTTTTGTTTGTTAGTTTGTCCGTGACCTGTGAGACTAGCCTGAGCCACACCCAACCTCAGCCACACCAACCCTTAACATGGCTGGATATTTTTTTTCCACGCAGGTTTTGAACCGATGACTTTAACATCACGAAGTGCCTTAACAACACACTCCATCACTGACTATCCTACACCTAGAGGACTTTTAAGGGGACATTTTGATATTATAACATTGTATCTTTATTTTGGAGGCTATTTACGGGGCCGTCCTAAGACCTATCCACCTTGTATCATGAATTATTATGTTTTGGTGGATTTAGGAGAGATGAGGCACTAAGGTTGTCTCATATAAATAGAGGAACGTTTCCTCATTTGTAAATCATAACTCATCTTGTGGAGAATTACTACACTTTTATTCTATCTTCCTCTTTCACTATGGATCACTTATCTTGTTGGAATACTAAGAGGGGAGTGAATCAATATTAGTACTTTTAATCATTTTTAACCACAATGTGTATTGTTTAGTTTATGAGAAAATTGTCAATAACATTCCATATGAGCAATATACATAAACAGTGAACAATAAGAAACCACACATAAAAACAATACACCAATATTTTACATGGAAAGTCAATGCGGGAGAAAACTACAAAATGATTTTCTTGTATTGTCACAATAATTTAATTCGTAGGAAGCACTAACTTCCTTGTTTTCCAGCTACAACTGGAAGGAGGCTACAACCCCCTAGTTTATTAGGATCCAACCTGAAGGAAGCTACAACTCCTTGATTCTCTATATCTAACCATAAGGAGGATACAACCCCTATGTTCTCTGGCTATAACTGGAAGGTGGCTACAACCACCTATCCTTTCCCCGTCCAACCACCCTGAAGTATATGTGTCAAATAACTGATGCAACCATTTTCTCTTTTTCACTGTGAAATATGTTATTGTAAAACCTGACACATAAACCTGTAGCAACCTGTACAAATAACTTGTACCAACAACCTATATCAACCTCTACCAATAACTTGTACCAACTTGTACTAACAACCTGTAGAAACATGTACCATTAACCTGTACCAACAACCTGTAGCAACCTATACCAATAAATTGTACCATCCTGTACCAACAACCTGTACAAAAAATCTCCTCAACCAATCAGATATCATAACATAGATCCCATACCCATTATCACAAGTGTATAGCTCAAACCATGTACAACTTTATCTCTCTAATCATGTGCCATACATATACAAACAATCATAACCAAGTTTAATGAACCCTCACATCAACCAAGCATCAAACCCTCACTTTTATGTAGCATCAATCTGTACCAATACTTCAACAACACACCTCAAACAAAAATCCCTCAAACATGTACGAAGAAATATAAGATATGCCTCAACAATATACCCAACAAAGTGTTCCAATGATAAACAACAAATATACCAACATTATACTTTTGTATATCTGTCTCATACAGTATGTACCATACAACCAATATTCTCTCCAGGGAAAATACTCAATCTCCCATAACCATATCTCACACAATCACCAACATACCTTTTGAAACTATAGATAGATATGTTGTACCTGACCACTATCACACTTGCTTGTAGCCTCTCCTCATCCTCTGCAACTTGAACCACCTCTCATTCTTTAGATCTGACACTACCTCATGTGACGAAAGGAGATGTCTAGTGAGGCCTTGTGTGATAGGCTAAATGCATCACACAGGGATGCCTCATGGGAAATTCACAGTTTGACCCATGGGGATGAGCCTAATTAGGGTTTTCTCATATTTTTCCTCTATCCTATGCAGCTATGAAACTTTGTCATCGCTCTTCCTTCGTTGCCTCAGACTTTCACAACTTCACATGTATCAATGAGTACCTGCAATAAACCTTTCACAAGATAGATATTCAATGTGCTCAATAGGTGCTAATGGGAGTCTCTTTCTCTCTTATTTATACTCTCCAAATGCCTTCCTTTAGGGTTCATATTCTAACTATTTTACCCAACTTCCCTCTTTTATGGATAACCCACTTTCAACTACATTACCCACTTGAAAATAATTTACCCATAATTAGTAAACTCACCACTTCTTGTTGCAACGAATTTATTTTTAATTATTTTCTTATTGCAACAACTTTACCCATGATTAACTCCTAGTTTTTTTTGTTTTTTTTTCCTTAGAAAAAAGCGTAATTTTATTCATCTGGAGAAACAAAATTACATTGTGTAGATGCTTCTAGGAGTACAACACACCCCTTGTGTGTAATATGGACAAAGAGTCCAGGTCCTCGACCCTGGCCCGAAAAGTGGCCACAAAATAGGCTTTTTAAGAGCAAAAATTCCTTTGTATGACTGAAATCCTATAATTACATCACCCAGAACAAGGTGGAAAATAAATTGTAAATTTAATAGCATTATATGTGCATGTCAAAGGAGTTTCATGAAAGAGCATAGATGCAAGTTGATAATCTATTTGCATATGTCTGAAAATTGCACTTTAGTGGAATATCATCTGTTGAAAGTTGCTTATAACTGCTATAAACAAAAGTTTATGTATGATAAGGAACACACTGTGACCAAAATACGTCGTTCAAGTAACTGTATGAGAAGGGAGGGAAGGAAATATTCAATCCTGTGTCTATCTTAGAGCCTCTAAAAGGTCGGTGATAGAAAGCATGTGTTTCTTCCCCCTTATACTCTATGATGTGCCACTGACCCAAAGTTAGTTGTAGTCCTTCTTTTGACAAAGCGTCTGCTACCACATTCATGTTCCTATAGACATGGGAGATAACCACCAAATCAAATCCCTTCAGCAAATGAAATATGTCCTCCAAAATAGGAAAAAGAAAAATATTATGACATTGTTGAAGCTTTCTTGCCCAGTTGATGACATTCATAGAATCACCATGTATTTGGAGGTGAAGAATTTCCTTCTCTTTGGAAAATATAAGTAGTAGTTTCAGAGTCAGTAGTTCAACATAGTTATTTGTACCTTGTCCCGGTCCCAATTTTAGATGAAAAGAGTGGTTTTTAGCTAAATGAAGAACTATTCCTCCCCCACAAGTGTGATTCTGGGAAGCCCCATCGAAGTATGCCCTAGGATTTGATTTGTCAATGGCCTCTGTTTGTTTTGGCTGCAAAGTAGGAACTTCTTTTGACTGTGGGAAATGTGATAGGATGGACAGACTTTGGGATGGAATTCTCTCTAGAACAAAGGCTTTTCCATTGAAGATCATTGCATTCCTAGCCAACCAAAATCCCCAACTGATAATGAGGGGGGGGGATATTTTAACTCCTTAAATATTGGATCGTGGATCCAAGCCTTCCAATCTTGTTCCAAAATTATTATGCCCCATATACAATTMTACTCAAGGCTTGCAGAGGCTTCAATCCACACTCTCTTTGTAAATCGACAGTTAATGAGCATATGGAATGTAGTTTCTTTATCATTTTGACAAATAGGACATCTAACAGGTCCTTCAAACTAACGCTTTCTCATATTTTCCCAAGTTGGAATTTCTTTCATTTAGGGCCACCCATAAGGATATTTTGACTTTTTGCGGACATTTTAACTTCCATAATCCCCTCCACCACCAACTAGGATTTTTCTGATGAAGGTCCATATTCAAGGCTATGTAGCCAAGTTTTGGGGTATAAGATCATGATGGATCCTTTTTCCATGCCAACGCATCCTCTCTATTCGAGAGTCTAATATGGCCTACCATGGAGTGTTGTGATATAATTTTCAAATAGTTTTATTGAAGCTCCAATTAAGCCCAGAGAAGCAACACTTTTCCATCCTTGATTCCAAAGGGTAGTTGTGTTTGGATCATAGAGGTGGAAGAGAAGGGAAATGTTCTTCCTGTAGAGTTGGTTAATTAATTCCTATGGTAGAATGTGAGACTTTCCACTTCCCGGCCAGGGATCGACACCAATACGAAAGTGATTTCCTTTACCTACCCTCCAGGTCAGGCCTTCCCCTACCAATGGAAAGGAGGAGATCAAAGCTTTCCAAAAAATTGAGCATTGCCTAAAAGTCTTGTTTGGAGATCGAATACAATATTCTACTATATCTGGTAAGATATATTTTTCAGTAACTACCAGAGACCATAGATTGTTTCCTGAAATGAGGTGCCAACTAGTTTTTTCCACCAAATCCTTGGAAAACATAAATATATTTTTGAGTCCCCATCCTCCCAAAGCTTTTGATCAAGCAAGACGGTTCCATTTTTCCCATGGTTGAGTGAACTTATCCCTGGAACCCGACCAGATAAAGAGAGAACAAAACCTTCTGATTTTTTCCAGCACTCTCGTTGGAATCTAGGCCAATGACATCCAATAGACTAGAAACGCTTCCAGAAAAAATTTGGTTAGAGTGAGTCTGCCTGCCCTAGATAGCCACTTGAAGATCCAACCAATTAACCTTTTTTCCAATTTTGATAGAAATCATTTCCAGTCCTCTTTGCGATAGTTGTTTGGCTTTAGGTGGAACCCCAAATATTTTAGGCCTCCCAAGATGTCCTGGATTTTAAAAGGAAAGAGTCTTTGATAATTATCCACTTCCTCTCTTTCCATATCTGAGAAGGAGAGGCTACATTTTTGGATATTTATTTGCATCCCTATAGTAGAACAAAAAAGGGATAGAATTTCTGCTAGAACTTTTGCATCTTGAACCCGACCACTTCAAAAAATGAGGACATCATCCACAAATAGTAGATGTGTGATCCTCATCCCAAGGACATTTTAATTCCTTGGAATTCCCCCATTCTTACCGCATTAGTAATAGCCTTGCTAAAACCCTCAACCACCAGGAGGAAAAGGAGTGGAGACAGTGGACATCCTTGGTGCAAACCTTTTTCGAAGATGAAGAAAGGAGAGTTTTCCCCATTAATAAGTACGATGTGTGAAACGAAGTAAAACAAGTCATCGTCCACTTAATAAAAGGAAACTCAAACCTAAGATGAGTGAGTAGGAGCCAGATGTAAGACCAATTTACCCTATCGAAGGCTTTTGAGAGATCAATCTTAATAATGGTACCTTTCTCTCTTGATGTCTTTAGGTTATGAATCCCTTCCTAAGAAACTCATATTGATTCATGGATTTGATGTCCTTCAAGAAATCCAAATTGTTATTTTGAGATGGAATCTAAAAGGAGTGGCTTCAGCCTACGGGCTATGATTTTGGCTATAATTTTTTAAATGCAAATGTAGAGTGAGATAGGTCTGAAGTCATCAAAGGACTAGGGATCATTCACCTTAGGAATGAGGGATATGAAGGTAGTGTTGAGAGGGTTATGTATTCTTCCATTTAATTTGGATTCCTCAATGTCTTTAAGTATGTCGCCTCCGATCAGATCGAAGAAGAACAAATAAAATTCAATTGACCATCCATCTGGACCTAAAATTTTATCCTTTTGAAATATTTGAAGAGTATCCTTGAGTTCATCTTCAATGACTTCTGCAAAGAGATCTTTGTTCCCTTCCTCATTCACAAATCTAGGGAAGTATAAATCCAATATTATGATGTCATCTATGTTCACTCTTCTATACACTTTGAATAAGGAATGAAAATGGATTTTCCCCATATTTGCTATCCCTTCAAAGGAAGTATCTAACCTTCCCTCCAGGTACTTTAAGATCCAAATTGTGTTGGAAAATTCATGTCCCTTGGCATAGGTATGGAATAATTTGTTGTTCACGTCCCCATTCTCTAGCCAAATTGCGCAACTTTTAAGCCTCCAAGTTGCTTCTTGATCTACCATCAATTTTATACGTCTTGCCTCAAGAGTCTTCAAGTTTTCTTGGGAGGATCTTGAAGAGAACCCATATTCAGTATCTTGATAAATCACCTCAAGCTGGTCCTCAATACTTTTGATTTCTCACTCGTCTTCTTTTTTTTTTTTTTTTTCACAAAGAATGACCAGTTTTTTTGTTTTTTTTAGATTAGTCACAAATTGGATGGCAACCAGAGTTCCATTTGTATCTTGTAAATGGATCCATTTTAACTTTACCATATTTTGAAAGCCTTCATCCTTTATCCAAGTAGAGTTGAATTTGAATGGGGAGGCTAGATTTTGGGGAACACCTTCTAAAACAAACCAGACTGGGGAATGATTTGATTCTCCTCCAATCCCAATCCATTAACAAAATTGGGAAGGAAGCACCGACATAGATTCTGAGATCAAAAATCAGTCTAAACGTTTGGAAACATGGGCCTCCCCTACCCTCATATTCCTCTAGGTGGGAAGAAGCTTAATTGGTGCTATATCAATAAATCCATTGGAAGACATAAGATGGTTGAAGTATTATGCTTGAGGGTCAGGGTGTGTTGAGGGACCCCAACTTTCAACTTCCCCCAAAGAGAAATTGAAGTCGCCTCCAATGATTGTATTTTTTTCCTTCAAAAGATATTTTCTAAACAGAGAATACCATAATGGAATCCTGTCTGAATGTGGCCCATAAGCATTAATTATTCTGACCTCCAAGACAAGTCCTTCCACCTAGACATCTACCCCCAAATAAGAGTCAAAATACCAGGAGTTTAAAATATTTATACTTCTAGAACACCATCCGATGGCTAATCTTCCCGACCTTCCTCAAGCATCCAAACCTAGGAAAATCCATCCTGGGAAGAGATTAGATAGTGTCTTGGTGGTCGAGGCTTCATCTGCTAAAGTTTCTTGAAAAAGAACCATATTAGGCTCGTGTAGGAAAACCAACCTCTTCAGAGGGGATATTTTGTGGGGACTCGCTAAACCCCTGCAGTTAAAAGAAAGGATTTTCATGGGGGAACCCCAAAAGGGTATTTTGTTGCTCTAAGATCCCCGAGAATAGACCATTGTTGAACTTAATCAATATCCACTAGTGTGCAATATTGAGCTATGAAGATATGTGAAGTTCTACCTCGGACCATGTTTGTTTTCATATATTCTGGATTAGGGCTCGGGCCCTTGGAGTTTGTTGTAGGAATAGAGATCGATATGTTGTGAAGATGGAAATGAATGATAGAATCCTCAGAACCCTCAGAGGAGGGTTCCTCAGAAGACCAGGAAGCAGGGGATTGAGGAGGAGAGCCCGAACAGAGAGAGAATTTAACCAATGATGGATATGGAAGAGGAGAAGAGGTGAAATGTGGTTTTAGAGACACGGTTTTTGGAAAGGGGAGGTTATGAAATGAGGGGTTACAGTCCCTTATAAGAAAATTTAAAGATTTTAGCATACCATTTACTGGACGAGGGATATAAAGTTACATACCCAAAAATTTGTCGATCAGTTTCTTTAGACATCATTCTGTGCACGCCTCATCTCCTAGGGTCAGAACAATAGCCAAAGCATCCCCCACCGGCACAGGTTGTCCATGTGTCATAGAAATCAGGTGAGTTGTTGGGAGGGAGGATTGGTAACACAAAAGAAGAAGAGTTTCCCTCTATAAGCTCCTGACACTCTTGGATGGGCCTGCTAACATAGGATGATCGAGGACCAAAGCGCCCTTGAGAATATTTTTTTGCAGTCTATAAAAATATTCCCATATTCTTGGAATATCCTACACCGAAAGGGCACTCCTTCATAGTCTATGATTTTAACCCTTGTTCATCCCAAATCGGTTAGGTTAAGGAATTCTCGTAGCCCTTCCCTGATATTTAGAGATACCATAATTATTTCCAGTGAAATCTCTCTCATATATATGAATCCCATATCAGCAGCTAGGAACTCCCCATAAAATTATCGATTGCTTGAAAAACAAATTCTAACCAAATATGAGGGGGGAGTCCTAGAAATTGAACCGAGATTGTAATGGAATCCAAGCACTCACTTGTTGCATCAAAAGTGGGATTCCATAACTTAATTAGAACCGAAGAAGATTCAATTGAACAAAGTTTTTGAAGCATGACCAATGCCTGAGAGGGCTCTGAGAATATGATCATAAACCAGCCTCTAGAGAGGCGAAATATTTTGGGCAAGGTGTTGGAGGGCGAACCCCAATTTTCAACGACTCAGGATCTCAAAGTTTTTTCACTGAATTGTCAGCCATAAGCTTTCCCAACTATTGTTTTATCTTCCATCGCTGCTACCCCGGACATAGTTAGGTCTTCGCCTAGAATGAAGTTAGGGTCTACTTGGAAGCCCCTAAGCATTTATTTCACTTCCTTTGTCTCTGCCCTAGGGCTCCTTGCAAATCGTGATTTGAATCTAAGTAAGCAATTCATCCTGGTTCTCCGCCTAAACCTATATCCCATCCATTAAGGTTGGAGGGATGCAAGTTAGAGGCAACAAAAACTCCCTTCGGCTCCACGGAAGCCTGACCAGGAGAGAACACATGATCCACATATGGGAAGTAATAGTCTGTAGTGGGATCCTGTCCCAAATCCTGAGCATGCACGAGCCCTAAGTTCGGATCTTCAAAGGTCACTTCCAATAAAAGATCAGGGTGAACCACCATCTCCCCTAGCTCTGGTAAAGGCACTGAAGTCACTGTGGGATCCGGGAATGACCAGGATACTGCAGCTGGGGACGACGTAGAATAGAAGCCACAGTGGAAAGAAGAAAAAGAACCTTCAAAGGCCTAATAAGGGGGTACGCATCTTGGGGTTGAGAAAGAGTCATGGCCAAAATTTCTAAAATCCTCCAGTGTTGAAACCCCACCTCCCCATGACTCCCTCCCAAGCCACGAGTAAGACCCCGAGGCTGAAGTAGGGAAAAAACTCGTTACCCTTGAAAACTGTGAGAAGAAATCACTCTGACTTTCTGAGGGAGTCGTCGATGACAATTGTAATGGGGTGGGAGTTGGTGGGTTGTTAGTTGTCCCCATCCATGGAAGAAACTCACATGGATTTGGTGAGTAATCAACCCCTTCATCATAGGTTGCCATAGGATCTTCCCCGACCTCTTATAGCTCAGCTTCAAATTCGAGTCAAATATTTCTCCCCAACCGATAGAACCCTCTTCAAGAGAAGGTAGTGTCTTTTGAGAGTTAGAAGGGTGAGAAAATGGTGGCTAAAACCTAATGTGAGGTCACGAGCCTACGGTCTTGTTACTGAGTACATGTGACCACAGGATGTCACCTATAGAGCCCCCATCTGAAGTCGATCCTCATGATTAACTCCTAGTTGCAACCACTTTGACTAGTAAACTTCTTGATGAATTTCTAGTAGCTTCTAGAATTATTTACTTCTTTGTTGACCTTCTAGGGGCTTCTATAATATTCATGAAGGTCCTCCAACTTCACTAAGCGATATCTCCTCAGTCGTGAGGAACTATGTGATGTACCACATATCATCGAAAAAAGGCACAACATGTACTATCCATATATGATATTCTTACCTACAAATTCATTAATCTTCATGTAATTATTCCTTATTCAAACTCGGGTTCCTTAACCACACCTCTAGGGCTACCAGAATTTGCTACCGGACTTGCTTCATGGGTTGACATCAATGAAAACCAACCCAATCTATTAGCATATGCACACCTTCTTGGAGATGATCTTGTGGATACTTTTAAAGCTTTGTGGATGATTTTCATAGTTAGGGTTTCATTGATGCTCATTGATCTTGCCTAGTAAGTGTTCTTTACAAATATTTGATGGTTTATTCTTGATGTATTAAGTTAATGTTTTATCAAAGTGGTGATAATTTCATGCTATCTTGTATTTTATTGGATAAACCTTTGTCTTGAAACCCTAAGAAGGTTTGTAGTGGAATAGCTTCCCTTGTTATCATTTATTTAAATCTTGTTAAAGAACATAAGGGTATTTCTAGGGTTTGTAAAGGACTACCCTAGTCTTTCTCTTGTAGGTTAAAGTTATAATGTTTGTAGTGGACTGCTCTAGGGTTTTGACCAAAATTCATCTTGATATTTTTCTAAAGGTATTTAGAAGACACAGTACAACCTCATAGGGTTTGTAGTCGACTACGTTAAGTTTCTCACCTAAAGGGTTAATACTTAGTATTTGTTGTGGAATACCCTAGGGTTTAATTTTTAGTTCCTTCTCCTTTTCTCTCCATGAAAGTTTCATTATTGACTCCATATTCCCAACGAATCTACATGGCACTAGTATCTTATCTTGTAAAGTGATGTTAAACCCTAATTCATTTCCTCCTCTGGCGTCTTATGGTATATTTAATTTTTATTGCAGTCCCTCTTCAATTTTCAACCATTTATAGCCTAATGTCTAGGGTTTGTGGCATCACTCACCTTAAAATATTCCTTGACATCACTTACTGCATTATTTTTATAATTTTCAACCAACTAGGGCTTGATTTCTTGCATTTTTCGAGGTTGTTTCATGCCATTTAGATTTCAGCAATCATTTGTTATCTTAAACCCTAGTTTTGGCTTGCATTTTCAACCCTCTTTCATTGCATATTTATTGGTTTTATGGGATATTATATTTATGTTGTTGTAACTTGTCATAATGTTGGAGTAATCATATTTTAATACAAGTTCTATGATATCCATATCTTTTCTTTGATTTGTATTGTTCCGGGGCATTTATTTGAGTTGTTTGACTTAATAGTTATCATTTATTGTCTTAAAACACCTCACACACAAATCTAGAATTTCTTTAGATAACCACCTTGTGTTTACCTTGAACCTTGATATAAGTGGTGGTAGAATTGAGTAACCAATATAGGAGGTCGTAGACTTGATTCAATCTTGCTATAGGATTCCTTGAGGTTGTAATGGAATCCTCCCTTGTGTTGGATTTATCCTTCACTAAAACGAGAAAAGTAATTGCTAAGGTGACAGTGACAAGTACTTCCATATGTTACACTCGTCTCACATCTTATGAAGGATTTTCACAAGTGCTAGATTGGGTGCTAATAGGTCTAAAGAAAACACCTAATTTCCATTTCAAAGAAATTGCATTTCTTCCTTTCAACAACACCATTTTGTTGAGGTGTGTAAGGCACAAATCTCTGCCAAGAGATAAGATGATGTGACAAAAAACTCTCAAATTCCATTCTCATGTGTTCTCCTCCATTTCATATATTCAACATTTCATAAGTTGAACACATTGATTTTTAGCCAATTCCCTAAATTCCTTAAACCTTTCAAAGAAATGATATTTATTATTCAAGATATGTACCAAAGTATACCTAGAAAAAATATTAATGAAGGTCAAAATATACCTTACATAAGCTAATGGTGGTTGGTTCTATTAGAAAAACAGGACCGTGGAGCAATAAAATAAAACAAATGCGGAAACAAAACACAGAATATACACAATACAATAAAGACACAAATTACGTGGTTCACCCAGTGTGGTATACATCCACCAGAGAAATTGCTAGGGCCTTCCTTTATTATTATCCAACATATGAAGGGATATAACCTACAGGAAACCCATTGTAACTTCCTCTTCTTTCTCTCACACTCTCCTATCTCAGAATACAATATTTGCCATCAACCATAGCCGCAATACATTTCCCTCATAAAAGAGGGTCATTCTAGGGCAAAAAACCCTAACATAATCTCTATCGTTAGATCTGTGACCTTATAATGAACAGTCTAGATTTACAATGAAATTACAATATACATTTACAAGGCAATTTTTCCTTCGAGGGCCCGCTTGCCTCCAGCCAGGGGGATAGCCCCCCTGGACCCCGCAGAGGGGGTACCCCCCCTCTGCACTCCCTCGTGTGGAAGAGTGTACATACTTCTGGGGTGTAAATACTTCATGGGGTATAAACACAGCTGAAAGTAAAAGACCTATGAATCAGGAAGATAATCAGGCTCCACAACCAACAATCTCCCACTTGGAGACTGATCTCAAAAACTCCACCACTGTTGTATATGATGGACTCTGAA
>SNQJ01S0055065.1:6583-34475 GCA_010110895.2 Picea sitchensis | reverse complement strand
CCCCTCTGCACTCCCTCGCATGGAAAAGTGTACATACTTCTGGGGTGTAAATACTTCATGGGGTATAAACACGACTAAAAGTAAAAGACCTGTGAATCAGGAAGATAATCAGGCTCCACAACGAACAGGTTCATCGTATAAAGGTCAATATGTATAGGTCTTGGTCGGGTGTGTACTCTCCAATACTTTCCAGTCTCAAATGCATATTAGTGATTCTTTCAAGAAGACACTACATACACCATTAGGAGGCACTACCCTAGGTATTCCACTAACCATATTACACTTCAACATAAATTTCATACTTTCTAAATTCGTATGTCTAAAATTTTCATGCCAAATGTTTCTCTGATTGTTGGTCCTTTTGATGAGTGCATCTAGTCTTAGGTATTACTTATGAAAACCAAAAAAACTTATACAACTTGTCTTTAGGGTCAATAATACTTGCAACAAAAATAATAAAGTCATTGTTAATATAATTCATAATAAACCCATCATGCCACAATTACTAGTTTGGTTTAGTTGGGATTGATACAAACAACAAATTGGCACTCAAACTTGGCACATGATACACATTAATGATCACTCGTGGAGGGCACTCTAATCTAGGAAAGTATCTATGTAGATTTGGGTGATTTTCCATAGGCTATATTTAGGTTGAGTTAGCTTATTTTTACCATATCCTATAATCTATAAAGAAGGCAATATGTGTGATTTATCCATATTCAACGAGCAAGTGTGTTTAGGAGTTGAGCTAGTAACATTGTATTTTTTGTTTTTTCAATTAATACAATATATGTGATTTTGAGTGTTGTATATTTATTCTAGTTTATGTTGTTCTTTTCAGTTAGCTATGTGTTTGTATATCTATCATACAAAAAACATTTTTCAAAGCTCATTCAATTTCGATCTTTCTAGGGTTTGTAGTTTGCAAGTCTAATTACCATGTAATGAAATTTAGCAAGGTATCAGAGATGTTCTTCTAATATCTTATAGGAGTTTGTGTATGGATATATAATTTGTTTTTGATAAGGTGTTGGCATATGGTTTCATTGGTTGTGATTTCCAAGAGTATTCAATGAGTGAAGATATCCAAACAAATTTCAGCTTGTTAGATGTGATTCCATAAGAGGTCCACTTATTGGAGTGTTAAAGCTAATCTTTTTCTTCAAGTTGATTTATTTGGTTTATGGATGTAATAAGAGTTGCAGCAATGACTAGTCTTGGTCTCCGAGGGTGTCACATGTTAGAGGGAACTTCCAATTTGTACCTACATGGAAGTACAAGCTAGAGAATCTAATGGAGGAGCCTGATATTTGGGGTTTTGTGGAAGGAAAAGTGATTGCACCTATCAATCCCACAAAGTTCTCTAAGCATAAAATAAGGTGGCCAAGGAAAATGAAGTTGTCCTTGATTTGGTGAAGAATCATTTGATCCCCCACATAGTGTAGAATAAACCAGTGAAGGACATGTTTGATTCCTTAGTCACATTGAATAAGAGTGTGAACATTAATAGGGAGTTGTTATTGAATAACAAACTTACAAAGACACACTTGAGTGATATAGACATCATGTCTAGTTACCTTATGAACATAACTAAGTTGAGATATAAACTCAATGAGATTGGAGTGAAGGTGGAAGATGATGAGTTAGTACCCATAAGAAATTAATGATTTCTCTTCATCTTGGGACATGTTCATTCGAGGAATTTGTGCTCGAGGAAATTTCCTCTCTTTTGAGAAGATTTGGGGTGATTTCATCTAGGAGGAGACCATAATGGAGGCTAATTTATCCAAATATGAGGATATTCAAAAGCTTTCCATTATTGGGTAGGTGAGGAGAGGAGAAAATAAAGAAAGATGCAAGAGGGGCTAGAAGAAGAAGGAGAATTCAAGTTCCTTGAACCAAGGAAATAAATATTTGAGCTATATAATGTGATTCAAGTGATGGAAACAAGGCCACTATTCTTCTCAATATCCTAATAAAACAAAGGGGAAGGGGAAGCAATAGTAGAAGCCATTTGCATGGATTGAAAAGGATTTAGTTGGAGTAAATGAGTTAGCATCCATGCACATCATTCTCCATGGTTTTGTGTATTTACACTAACATTATTTCTAGTGTAAGGTGGTATGTGGATAGTGAAGCATCTAGCGACATGACCTTCAACAAGAATATTTTCAAAAAACTTTAGTAGTAGGAGGATTTCATGCAGGTGGAGTTAGGAAATGATGCCACCTATCTAGTCATAAAGATGGGTTCAATATCTCTTTGCACACCTTAAGGTTATGTTCTTGAGATTGATGATATTTAATATGTGCATGGCTTAATGAAGAATCTTCTTCTAGTTTCAACTATGAAAAGTATTAGATGTGTGGCTAATTTTAATGATCGACAAGTTATTATAAGATATTGTAGTCAAGATCTTTGTCAATTTTTGGCCAGAGGTATGCAAGAGGGAGGCATTTATAGGTTACTTATTAATTCAATAAAATGTGAATCCTTAATGCATGATAGTGACCAACTATGAAAGCTTTGACATAAGATATTTCGTCCCCTACACTATGGAGCATTACCTCTATTGAAGGACACGATGCAGGGATTGCCAAACTTTAAGATAAATATGACAAGAGTGTGCAAGGGTTGTGCACTCAATGAGCATGCTAAGACTACTTTCCCTAGTAGTGAGAAAAAATCAAGACAAATCCTTGATCTAATTCATTTAAATGTGAATGGGAATATGTCATTAGCTTCATTGATAGCTAACATTTATTATATTTCATTTATTTATGACTCCTATAGAAAAACTTGGATATGTTTTATGAAGATTGAGAATGAAGTATTCAGTAGGTTTTAGGATTTTAAATATGTTGTGAAGAATTATACAAATAAAATGATTAAAGTGTTGAGGTTTGACAATAGGGGAGAGTACCCTTCCAAGGAATTTGATGCATTTTGCAGGGAAGCATGGATCAAGAGGGAGATAATAGTACCCTACTACCCATAGTAGAATGGGCTTATAGAGAGGAACAACATGATTTAGATCTACCCATGTTTCTTTGAAAAAAGCATGTAGTACAACTGGCTTCCTTCTAAACATGTGTCCTCACAAGATATTGAAGGACAAAACACTAGAAAAAAAAATTACTAGTAAGAAACCATATTTATCTCAATTTTCATGTTTTTGGTTTTCCTTTATATATTTATATTCATGATGAGAAGAGACAACCTTTAACCTTCTATAATTAAGGCTTATTGGATTTATCTTCTAGCATAGTGAAAGACATTGATAAGCCAAGATGAGAAGTTTGATGAGGATGCTTGGTCCTCTTAGTCTCAAGAACCTCTTACATAAGAAAAGGAGGGCGAAAAGAATATTGTCCAAGGTGTTGAATTTCAAAATACACCAAGATGATATGAAAATTAGCCATGTTCCAATGCAGGAGAAGATACCTTAGCACTAGTTAGTGCATTAAGGAAGCCAAGATGACTTACTCATACATTGCAAAAGTCATGGGAGCAAGTAGAAGCTCTAAATAATTATTTTCAAATGAATCATCCTCCTGATAAGTTTCTTAATTAGATGTCTTCCATTATTTATGTAGAGCCTTCCAATTTTGAGGATCCAAATACAAAGAAAGTGTGATAGGATGTCGTGACAAAGGAGTATAACTCCATACTGAAGAATGGTGTTTGGAATATTGTACCAAGACCAAAGGATAAGTTGATGATTGTTCCAGGTGGTTGTAAAAGGTAGAACATGTGAAAAATGGTATGTTGAGGGGGCCTCTTAGGTCCTAATAGTCATCACATATGTATAAATGATTATATGTAAGAAAGTGGATAAAGTCAAGTAAGAATATATGTAATAAATGGTAAAAGTAAGAATATATGTAGTCTCTCTTGGTTTGATGATGCAGCTCAAGCAAATGGACTATTGAGTGGGGCTAGGGTGTTATTAATATATCTGGAAATACTATTTACATGTGGACATTCAACT
Source organism: Picea sitchensis (assembly GCA_010110895.2). Lineage (NCBI taxonomy): Eukaryota > Viridiplantae > Streptophyta > Pinopsida > Pinales > Pinaceae > Picea > Picea sitchensis. Next base: position 30,481 of record SNQJ01S0055065.1, on the reverse strand, counting down.
ATGGGATGGGCACAAATACAAGGGCAGAACTCCTTGGTGTGTGGGATTCCTTAACTTTAGCTCATCGGTTGGGTATTGAAGATTTACAAGTCTTGGGGGATTCAAAGATTATGATAAATTGGTTAAATTTTAAGAGCAATTTGCAAATCTCTTCACTTATGAGTTGGATGGATAAGATCTGAGATCTTATAACATTTTTTAACACCATTAGATTTGATCATATCTATAGGAAAGAGAATGAGAAAACAGATACATTATAAAAAAAAAAACACTTCAAATACCCAGTGTTTCTGTGTCTCTACCTGTAATTAAGACAATACATGCATATGGGAAATTTGTGTCTTTTAGATAGAACTAGATTCCACTATAGTTTGTTAACAAAACTAACCATGGAACGCGGCCCTTTATGGGCCCGACTATATGTAATAAGCTCTATGTCCATCTATCATGTAATGACTATGTGGTATGTGTATACCTTTTTGAAGATGGATGAAATATCTTAACTATGTATTTTTTTAATATATTGAGAATTTTTTTGCAATGTAGTCTCTCTTGCATGCTCACCTCAATTGTCTGAATTACAACACTTTGGTTCTGTTGTTGTGTGACTTAAATAGCTGGATTGATTTATATTGCATGGAAGATTTTGCTTGAGATGCTTGGGGAATTGTTGTGCGAAAATAAGGAAGTTTGCATCGAAGAATCCTGCATATAAGAATGAAAAGAAAAAAACAAACAAGCAGACAGAGATAAGTACATCTTTAAAGAACAAAATAATAAGAAAGTCGCTATTATAGATATCCATTGTTAAAAATGGATAAGCAAGATTATAGAATAAGGTTGGTGATTATTTTTTACTGTGAAGAATTTCGTTGGTGTTGTGTGGAAAGAATAATAAAGAAACTCCTGCTACTCACGTCAAGAAAGGAAAATATGCAAACAAGAAAAAGAAAAGGAATTGCATGCCTCGACCTATTTTTCAGAATATTATCTCATCACTTAATGATTGCAAATTTTGTGTATGAAAGAATTGGTTCTGTATTAGCGATATCATGGTATTAATGTTGTACGCACAAAGATAAAGGATTTTGCAGCAATCACATTAGGTTCTGGAAATACGAACAAATGGTGAACTCGGCCATTTAAGTGGAGAGGTCTGCAAACCTGCTTAGGCAACTGGCAATCCATGCGACTTTTTCCAAAGCATCCCAGCAGTGATTCGATATGTTCAATACTGAAAATACCACTTGGACACTGGAAAAGGAAATCAGCAGGGAAAACAATTTGGCTCGGCTATGACATTATTACAAGTATGAAGATTAAATATGTCTCCACAAAAATGATTGGATATCAGAGGTTCTCATGTGTCTGGTTTGAAAAAGCATCGGTAATCTAGCCTGATCAAGAGTCAGAGTTTGTTTGAAATCACTATGATACCATGTGATAAAATGCACATATGCCACATAGCAAAACAAAAAATGCATAGATTGAAATATGAGATACATGTTAAAACCCTCAAAAGGGAAACATCCATTGATCAAATGGAAAATGCTCAATTATTTTTCTCAATTCTCTTATGCATGTGCAAGGAGGATTCATGTCATTTATTTATAGAAAAAAATGTTTGCATTCAAATTACATGGAAACTGAATACAATCTACTCTTTTATTTCTAGTTCACTAAGCCAATAATTAAAAGATTCTCCAATTTAATATTACTTAAACTTAGGGATCTATCCATGCATTGAATAACTACAAGTTATTTATTATGCATGATTAATTTATATTGCATGTGCATAATCAATCAAATAATGTGCACATAATTATGTGATACAAAATGAGATAGAAAATAAATAGAACATAATTTGTATTTCAATATTCAAGCATCTATTTTACATAGAGTAACCTTGTTTATGTAGGCTTGTTGACTACAAAATGAGGTAATAGTTCATTTTGACTATGGTTCCCTCTTTATTTATATTGTATTCTACTACTATTATTATCCACTAACTCAGATTTACTATTTATTATCATTTGCTTCTTGGTGTCTTGGTTTTCGTACCATTTCTTCTCAATTTAAGTGGAAAGTGTTGTCCACTATCCTCCAAGTTCAATGCAAGCACTATGCTAGTTACAATATGCACTATTAACCAAAAACTATGTTGGAATACATTGACATTGTTATGTTATTGTAGGTGGTAACTCTCCAAAATTCATTGTAGGAGGTTTTGCAAGGACAAACTGAGTATCCTCATTATGTCCAAGACCAAGTGCAACAACAATACTCTTCACTAATTCAATGGACGAAGTGTTGGTAGGATCTATAGAAAATTCCTACCAAGTGTCCTAGGAAGTATGAAATCCATGGTTATCCAAATTATTCTTCTTTTCTACAATAGAGGTATCTAATGGATTTTGAAGGAAATCTAAGAAAGACACATCACAATCCTAATCATCAAGTGACAAAGCTATTCAAGGTAAATCACCCTTAGATCTATTGGATACAACACAACCACTGTGGTGCCATTGGGATGTTCCAAAAGGTGCCCAAATAGAAGAAAGAGGAATGTTGGCCAACACACAAACTAGAGGAGGATGTTAAGGTTGTGAACAAGATATGTGGTCTTTGGAATGAAAATGAGGGGGAACATATGAAAAATGTTCAAAGGGCCATATATGAGGCAAGGATTTTGTTTATGGTGTCATAGGATCAAAGGTAGTTTCGGGGATAACTAAATGGTGTGGGAATTTATGGAGAGCCACCTACACAATTGCATTATTGTTGGAGAGAGGTGTTGGCATAGATTTGGTTGAGGATTGCAGGCCAGATGGAGATACTATTTTGCAACTTCTAATCTACAAATTTTATGTCTCCTTATTCATCCCACTATAGGATAATTTTGTTGCTAAAGAACTTGATATTGTTGCTAGAAAAACTATTGTTATTGCTAGAAAAACTAAATCTACATATCTATGAGAGAGATGTCTTCACTTTGTTGTGTTTGTTGAGGTGCCATGTGTGACACTTAGAGAAACATTATGGTTGCAAGTGATTCTATTTGGGTAGAATACATGCCCTTAGTTTGATGCTTAAAGGGAGCTTGTTCTTATTAGATATTGGCAATGGATGCCAAATATAGAGTAGATCTTGGCAACATATGTCAAACATAGAGGGTGTTGGGCATCAAATTGCCTTGGTTGTGGAAGTCAAGAATGCATGATCTAATACCAATTGATATAGAATGAGGTAGAAAACAAATAGAATAGAACTTATATTTCAATATTCAAGCATCTATTTTACATAGAGTAGTCTTATTTTTATAGGCTTGTTGGATAGAAAACAAGGTAATGGTTCACTTTGAATACAACGCCCTCTTTATTTAATATCATATTCTACTATTGTTATTATCATCTAACTAAGCTATACTATTTATTATCCTCCTCTTCTTAGAGTCTCAGTTTCCATACGATTATGCACCAAAAATACCTTGAGAAAGTTCACAGTTGATCTAATGAAGATTCATCAAAACATCGCAAAACATATGTTATAATACTTGGAGGGAAAAATTTAGTATGGTTTGAGGTATGTGGGCTATGGTTGTTGGGCTTCCAAAATGATGTTAATTTCACCACTGACATCTCGTCTTTTTACATCCCTATCAATGTTTTTCTATGTTATTTGATGTCATCCTCGGCTAAGGTAATTATGTTGATCATTTAATTGTTGATTTCATTGTTTTTGATGAATTAGAGAGGTTAAAATTTGTTTTATTACTAACAATGGTTTTTCCTAGTTCAAGTTCCTGTAACACACATAGGATCCTACATCGACAAATGACACATCAGTGGTAGACACATCATTAGCCAACTTGGAGAAAACCAAAACATGGGTTTTTTCAGTAGCAACATCAATATGCTTCCACCTAAATTAGAATGCACCCAGGTCACACGTGTAATCCTCTAGGTTGTGATCAAGTTTCATCTCGAAATTGACAAAATACCAGACAACAGACTTCGGGCTTGATTTCTAAGAAGACGAAGACGAATTCAAGAAATCCAAGACATGGGTTTTGTCCAGAAGGTCCTGATTTATTAAACACAAGGGTGGATTTCTCAAAAAAGGCACGGTGTGGGTGATAACGTCGGTTTTCTAACCTTGATTTGCCCAGATTCACTAGTCACGACCAGTTTCCAAACGCACGACCCGAATTGAGCACCCAGCTAGCAAGGAAATTGAATGTAGATGCATCTAGATGATTGTATGGCTGAGAAAATAGCTTGTAATCATATATGGATCTATCTTTACAATCCATATCCTCTAAAATGAGATAGAAAGTTGTTTAACAATTTCTGATTTGGGGGAATTGGTTCCAATTCGCCCTCATCATCTTTTTGCATAAATACATGACTAAATAACACAAAGGGGAGAGGTTGAGAGGTTCAGAAGTTTAGAAGTTTATTGTTAAATTATAGATCATCCTTGTAGCTTGGTCTTTGGATCAATAAATTACTAGACATTGTTGCTACGTATTTTTAAGATTTGTTCTAAATAACAAGTTAATGTTGATTTTCAAGATCAGCTTGGAGCTTTAATTTCTCTTTTAGCTATGTAATTTCTTAGGCAACGTGGCACTTGTTGGGAGGGCCCACAAAATCAACCCACATTGCCCCATTTATCTTTAACATAGCATAGCTAGCAACCATAGTTCAGATTGCAATATGTTATATTAGTGTGTTTATTCTTTAGTTCAATGATTGTTGTCATTGCTTATGATTTAGTGTTTGTTTGCAGAAGCTACAGTTCATGGGTGAAGTTCCTCTTTCNAATTGAGCACCCAGCTAGCAAGGAAATTGAATGTAGATGCATCTAGATGATTGTATGGCTGAGAAAATAGCTTGTAATCATATATGGATCTATCTTTACAATCCATATCCTCTAAAATGAGATAGAAAGTTGTTTAACAATTTCTGATTTGGGGGAATTGGTTCCAATTCGCCCTCATCATCTTTTTGCATAAATACATGACTAAATAACACAAAGGGGAGAGGTTGAGAGGTTCAGAAGTTTAGAAGTTTATTGTTAAATTATAGATCATCCTTGTAGCTTGGTCTTTGGATCAATAAATTACTAGACATTGTTGCTACGTATTTTTAAGATTTGTTCTAAATAACAAGTTAATGTTGATTTTCAAGATCAGCTTGGAGCTTTAATTTCTCTTTTAGCTATGTAATTTCTTAGGCAACGTGGCACTTGTTGGGAGGGCCCACAAAATCAACCCACATTGCCCCATTTATCTTTAACATAGCATAGCTAGCAACCATAGTTCAGATTGCAATATGTTATATTAGTGTGTTTATTCTTTAGTTCAATGATTGTTGTCATTGCTTATGATTTAGTGTTTGTTTGCAGAAGCTACAGTTCATGGGTGAAGTTCCTCTTTCAAATTCCCTAAATGCCAACCACTAGAGTAGGTGAAAGACTGGGATCGGTGCCCTTAGATAAGCCTTGATGTTGTTATCCCTAATTTAAATGCTCAATGTTTTATCTTTACATGCTTTGCTTGTTTTCTTACAATGCAAGAACAATGTTGTTTGAAGGTGGGATCAAGATTACTCTTATAATTGCTTACATGAACACTCAGGAATTCCTTGAGTGAAATATTGTAGCATGTGTCAGTAGGGTACACTTTGTTTTTCTACCCAAATAACAAGTTTCTTGTAGGTTGCATTCTTTAGTTTGCTTGCTTTCATTTCCCGCGGCTTTCTCACTCACTACAAGAATTCATTGAAGGACACTGAAACCTTAGCAAGATATTCACGATAGATCGCATGAACATCCAAGCATGAAATATTGTGATCCAGAACCCTTATAGCACTAAGTTATTTTATCTCCCGGTGTGATCCAGGTTGATATTGGTGGCCACCCACCTATTCCAAATTCCAATTGGCTCACCTTGACAGTTTTCAGTTTAGTACGTTTCTCTGTAATGGGGACTTTTTAATTGTGGGATCTGCACTTACGAGGCCATCTTGAAGCCCTACACAGCATCCAGATCTAGGTGGATATTGGTGGCCGTCCACATATTCCAACTGGCTTATTTTGAAATTTTCATGTTAGTACATCTTTTTGTACTTCCAGGGTCGTTTTAGGGCTCTAAACAGTGTTTTCTTGGCTTTCCACAGTCACAATATAGATGAAGTGAGAGTTTGATGACATAATACATAGTTCTCGAAAATACCTTTCCAACGGGCTATCACGTGCCTAAAACGGAGATTGTATGCAAAAGTTACGACCCCGGGAAGTTAATGTACTAACTTACCCCAACGGGACCCACATGACTTTTGGAGCTTCATCCCCTAGGGTTAGGTTTTTAGATGTCTAGGGTTTTGGAATTCATGTTTATCATAAAAATGCCTTTAGAGCCTCATTGTAATCATCTTCTTGCGAATGAGTGTAGCTGTCACATCTCTTCTCAAAGATAAAGTTGCCACCATTCTAGCGAGTCTTGCATTGTATTATTACAGTATCTGTAAATTTATTTCATTAATAGAAATCATGTATTGTTGTATTTCTCTATTTTTGGAAATTTTTATGTGTATTCCATTGTAATATCTTTGCTTTCATTTGGTTCTAAAAATAATCTAGATCAGTGGTATCAGAGCAGGATGTTCTTGATCGTTTTCCAGTGCATCTCCCCGATGAGGTCCGATTATAGAAAGTTGGGTATTGAGATTGTCTCTCTTGAGGAAAATCTCTCTCACATGCCCAAGAAACCCTCTATGGAGGCAAAAAAGAAAAATTGTGGAGCAGAAGATTCTATTAACCTATTGCTTGAGAAATCTCTCATACGACAAAGGGACGAAATGATGGAGAATTTTTTCCACATCCTTCAATGATTGTCGATAGCAATAGGTGCATCTTCATCAAGCGACCACTTTGGAGGAACCTCTCCCTTCAAGGTACAAGTTGATTTTTATATTCCCGTTTGTGAAGGTTAGATAGATGCAGATGCCTTGGAAAAATGGTTGAATCTACTAGAAGGTTATTTCTTTGTTAACAATTTTTCCAACAGGGAAAAGATCATCTTTGCACTCCTCAAGGCTCTCCCCCATGTCAAACATTGGTGGGAAACTTACTGGGAGAAAATTTCCACAGAGAAATCTGGAATATATGGGTTTGATCCCAGTTGGGATTTTGTTGTGGATGTGATCAAGGAACAATACTACCCTATTGATAACTATGAAGACCAGTACATGAGATTGACCACACTGTGGCAAGAGAAGAGCCAAACAGTTTCGGAGTTCAAAATACTTTCCATAACTTGTGCACCAAGCTGGGTATCAAAGACTCTGAGCGGCATCTAGTTCTGAAATACCGTGGGGCTCTACATAGGTAAATCCAAACCAAAATGGATTTCCTAAAAATATCGTCAATGGGAGTTGTCTATCAATGTGTTGTCAAAATCCCCTGGCACACATTGATGAATGTCGCTCAAAACAATCATTGGTGGCCAATATCAAAGACAAGGAATCGAACCCTGATTCGGATTCTGATCCAGAAAATATTGAAAATGGACAGATTATCGAGGCAGAACCTACTGCTACTATCACAACTGCAACAATTCAACCAGAAGAACCAATAGATCCTAAAGAGGGGGAGCACCTCTTCAATTCAAAGATGTGGGTGAAGGGGACCCCATTGCATTTCATTGTTGATAATGGTAGCCAAAATAACCTCATCTCAGCTGAGGTCATCAAACAGTTAGGGTTGTCGACAACACCACACCCACAGCCATACAACATTGGGTGGCTTCACCAGGGATGAGATCTCTGTGTCACCCAACAGTGCCTCTTGTCATATGGGATCCAACACTTCAAGGATGAGGTAGTGTGTGATTTTTCCCCTCTTGATGTATGTGATGTTGTTTTGGGCCAACCATATCTATGTAAACGTCATGTTTTTAATCAGTCTCAACCTCGTAGTGTCATTATTACTCTGGGGGGTCAGCTTTACAGGATACCAGAGTTAGTTCTGACTATTGTTCCACCAAAAATGTTTCTCACGATAATCTCTCATACTGTAAAATTCATCCTCTTCACAGTTTGTTCAAAGGATGCATAGAAGGCCACTACAACCATTGCAACCTCAGCACCTTTTATCCAGCAGAAGAAGATTATAGAACAGAAAGAAGATATTGTTTATTCACCTACAATGGTGCCTACACAATTCCCCATCAATCCCATAGACAACAGGTTGGTACAATATATTCAACCTCGCCAGCAACAGGTTCGTGGCATCCTTCCACAAACCAAGCAACGCAACTTCTCCAACAAGGCACGCAACTCACCAAGATTCAGATTTAGAAAACGCTTCCCCCTCTTCCCAGGGAACTCAACGCAATGGACACCATTTCTTCATAAAAGGGGAGGATTGATCTAGGTGGATATTGGTGGCCACCTACCTATTCGAAATTCCAACTGGCTCATCTTGATAGTTTTCAGTTCAACATGTTTCTCTGTAATGGGGACATTTCTTTGTAAATGTGGGTTATGCACTTACGGGGTCGTCTTGAATCCCTACACAGCATCCAGGTGGATATTGGTGGCCTCCCACCTATTCCAACTAGATTATTTTGGAATTTTTCATGTCAATACACCTCTTTGTACTTCTAGGGTCATTTTGGGGCTCTAAACAGTTTTTTCTTGGCTTGTCATGGTCAAACTATAGAAAGAGTTAGATTTTGACGACATAATGTGTAGTTCTTGAAAATACATTTACAACGGGATATCACGCGCCTAAAATGGAGATCGTATGCAAAAGTTAAGACCCCAGGATATTAATGTACTAACTTACCCCAACAAGGCCCACGTGAATTTTGGAGCTTCATCTCTTAGGGTTAAGTTTTTGGATGTCTAGGGTTTTGGCATTAATGTTTATCATAAAAAGGCCTTCAAAGCCTCATTGTAATCATCTTCTTGCAAATGAGCATAGGTGTCACATATCTTCTCAGAGATAAAGCTGCCACCATTCTAGCGAGTCTTGCACTCTGTATTTTTACAGTATTTGTACATTTATTTCATTAATAGAAATCAGGTATTGTTGTATTTCTTTGTTTCTGGCAATTTTTATGTGTATTTCATTGTAATATCTCTGCTTTCATTTGGTTCCGAAAATAATATGGATCAATGGTATTAGAGCAGGTTGCAGGGATGATTTTAGGGGATAAATTCTAAGAATGATTCACCCAAATTCTATAGGATAAAATTATTTTTACCTTAAAAATCGCCAAAATTTTATACAAACTATATAAAATCCTTAGAAATTTGAATATTTTTACAAAAATATCTCCAAACATTTTATAGTTGGCATATGAAGGATTAATAAGATTCACCAAGGTTTCTACATTTTAAAATAAATTTCCATCTTTAAAATCATCCATGGCAGGCTACTCTTGATCATTTTCCAGTGCATGTCCTAGACGAGGTCTAAGTATAGAAAGTTGGGTCTCGAGCTTGTCTCTCTTGAGGACAATCTCTCTCGCACACCCAAGAAACCCTCCATGGCGACAGAAAAGAAAAACGATGGAGCAGAAGATTCTATTAACCTGGTGCTTGAGAAATCTCTCGCGCAATAGAGGGACGAAATGATGGAGAATTTTTCCCACATCCTTCAACGCATGTCGATAGCAATAGGCTTATCTTCACCAAGAGGACACTTTGGAGGAACATGTCCCTTCAGGGTACAAGTTAATTTTGATATTCTCATTTTTGAAGGTCGGATAGATGTGGATGCCTTAGAAAAATGGTCGAATCTGCTAGAAGGTTATTTCTTTGTTCGCAATTTTTCCAACGAGGAAAATATCACCTTTGCACTCCTCAAGGATCTCCCCCGTGTCAAACATTGGTGGGAAACTTGCTGGGAGCAAAGTTCCATAGAGGAATCTAGAACATATGGGGTTGAGCCCACTTGGGTTTTTTTTGTGGATGCGGTCAAAGAACAATACTACCCTATTGATAACTATGAAGACCAGTACATGAGATGAACCACATTGTGGTAAGAGAAGAGCCAAATAGTGGCATAGTTCACAAATACTTTACATACCTTGCGCACCAAGCCGAGTATCAAAGACTCTGAGCGGCATCTGGTTCTGAAATACCATGGAGCTCTGCATAGGTACATCCAAACTAAAATGGATTTCCTAAATATCTCATCATTGGGAGTTTCCTATTGTTGTGCTGTCAAAATCGAGCATAAATTTAGGCACCAGAACAAATGGGAATTCAAGTCTGCAAATCCGCAATAAAAAAAGCATGGTAAATACGGCCCTAACTAACAGCCTTCCGAAAACCAATCCAAGGCATAGGAAAATAAGGGTAAAGGAAAGATGAAGAATGACACTGGGAAGTGGTGTGACTTCCAAAAAATACCCTAGCACAATACTGATCAATGTTGCTTGAAAAAGTCATTGGTGGTCGAGGTCAAAGACAAGGAGCCGAACCCTGATTTGGATTCTGATCCAGAAAATATTGAAAATGGACAAATCATCGACGTAGACCCTACTATTACTATCGCGACCAAAACAATTCAACCAAAATAACCAGTAGATCTTGAAGAGGGGGAGTGCCTCATCCATTCATAGATGTGGGTGAAGGGGACCCCATTGCATTTTATTGTTGATAACAATAGCCAAAAGAACCTCATCTCAGTTGAGGTTGTCAAACATTTGGGGTTGTCGAAAACACCATACTCACATCCATACAACATCGAGTGGCTTCACCAGGGACGATATCTTCGTGTCAGCCAACAGTGTCGCTTATCCTATAACATCCATCCCTTAAAGGATGAGGAAGTGTGTGATGTTTCCCCTTTTGATGTCTGTGATGTTTTTTTGGGCCATCCATATATGTGTAAACGTCATGTTGTTTACGAGTCTCGACCTTGTAGTGTCATTATTACTCTGGGGGTCAGATCTACAGGATACCATAGGTAGTTCCCACTACTGTTCCACCAAAACAATGTCGCAAGGTAATCTCTCATACTGCGAAATTCATCATGTTCACAGTTTATTCAAAGGATTCACAGAAGGCCACTGCAACCATTGCAACCTTAGCACCTTCTATCCAATTGATCTGGATTTATGAGCGGAACGAAATGAATAACAGACTGGAAACAATAACACGGAGATACGGAGAACAAAAACAAATATCTAGTGAACAATAACTTCTATTGAATAAATGAAATAGGTTGAAACTGTAAAACTGCAAAACTGAAAACAACTTGCTCGAATGGTGGTAGTTATCTCTGAGAAGCGATGCGGTTGCTACACACATTTGTTTGAGTAGAATGATTACAATGAGGTTCTAGAGGCCTTTTTAACATTACTCATGAATTCCAAAACACTAGACATCCAAAAACCTAACCCTGGGAGATGAAATGCCAAATTTTATGTGGGCCCCTATGGGTAAGTTGGTACCTCAAATTCTTGGGGTCGTAACTTTTGCATATGATCTACGTTTTAGGTGTGTTATATCTCATTGGAAAGCTATTTTATATAAATACACATTATTCCATCAAACTCTAACTCCATCTACAGTTTGACTGTGGCAAGCCAAAAAAACATTGTTTAGGGCCCCAAAACAACTTTAGAAGTACAGAAAGATGTACTAAAATGAAAACTTCCAAAATAATCCAATTGGATTAGGCAGGAGGCCACCAATATTCACCTCGAATCTGTATAGGGATTTAGACATCCCTAGAAATCTAGAACCCACAATTATAAAGAATTACAGAAGAACGTGTTGAACTAAAAATTGTCAAGAGGAGTCAGTTGGAATAGGTGGGTGGCCACCAATATCCACCTGGATTAGTGATCCCCCCTTAGGAAGCAATGGTCTCCATTGTGTTGAGTGCCCCCATCGGGTGAGGAAACTTCTGTTGAATTTGGCCCTAGGTGAGTCACTTACGTTGGTGGAGGAGTTTCCCTGCCTTGACAACCCGATAAAGCTATGTCCTCTGCTGGTGAGTGCCCTTGACCTGTGCGTCCACTATCTGATAAGTGGATGCATGTTCCATGAAATCAGGGTTGAGATCTGTTGGTGTCAATTGTTATTCGATCTATGAGATGCCCAATAATCATGGAAAATATGGTCGAAGGAGGTCCACATTGAACACGGGGTGCAAGCCAAGGAAGGGTGGAGTGTTGATCTCAAAATATTTTCTACCCACAGCCTTGGTGATAGTGTAAGTCCCATAGTGAAGTGGGCAGAGCTTTTGATGGGGCCCTGTAAGGCGCTCTTTCTACAAATGTAACCAGAACTTGTCTCCCACCTAAAACTAGTGTGGTACCCATTGTTGATCATGGCATTTCTTGTACTTAGAATTGGCTTTCTGCAAAATCTCATGGACCTATTGGAAGATGTGTTGGATATGCTCAATGAATTTGGTGTCTTTGTCAGCCTCAGAATGAACATGAGAAGAATCGATTGGTGTTTTTGCAAGAGGTAGTGCAACATCAATGGGACCCAAGGGTTGGAATCCTAGCCCCGCCTGAAAGGGGCTATGGTCGGTGGAGCTATGGAGAGCCAGGTTGTAGTTGTACCAAACATAGGGAAGACTCCCATCCCATGTACGCAGATGCTTAGAGTTATACATACGCAATATGTGCACAATCATCTAATTGACAACCTCTGTTTGTCCATCGGTTTGAGGGTGGAAGGAAGTGGATTTAGTGATCTTGGTATCCAACAATGACCAGAGAACCGACCAAAATGTGATGAGGAACCTTTTGTCCTGATTGGAGATGATGGTCTATGGTATCCCAAAATGGACCCACACTCATTTGAAGAAGATCTTGGTAGTATCTTCCGTTGTGATTCTCTTCTTGCAGGCTATGAGAATGGCCATCTTCGAAAACTGATCAACAACCACAAATACACAATAATTTCCTTGCTTGGTGGATGGAAGGTCAGATAAGTAATCCATCTAGATGGATTCCCAAGGCCTCTTGGGAGTAGGAAGAGGAGTGTATAATCCTTTCTTCTTGATGGTTGGTTTGGAAATGGCACATGTAGTGCAAGATATGATATACTTGTTGACGTCCTGTCGAAGTTTTGGCCAGTAAAAATATTTTTGTATAACGGACAGAGTTTTCTCCAAACCAAAATTTCCTGCCATCTAACTGTAATGAGCCTCTCAAATAATCTTTGCACGCTCTCTTGTAGAAACAAAGAGATGGCCCATATGGCATAAAATTCTATCTTGAATGTGAAAATTAGTGACATTCGTGCATGTACCCAAGAGTTGATAGGTGGTGGAAAAGTACAAATATTGTTGATAAAGTTGGGGCCACTCAGATGCCTCATGCCCATAGGAATGGAGCACGATGGTGAGTGTAGCCATGGGAGGTCGATTGAGGCAGTCAACGACACGATTTGTGATCCCTATCTTATACTTGATGTTGATATGGAACTGTTGCAGGTAGGTGGACCACTTCTGATGGTGGTCGTTCTACAACTTCCTTGTGTCTGTATGAACTACAGAGGCTTGTGATCAGTGTGGATGATTGTCTCCTTTCCTAGAATGTAATGTTTCCATTGACAACATGATTGTAGAATGGAATACATTTCCTTGTCATAGGTGGGGTATTTTTGGATGGTATCTGAGAGTGTCTCACTATGGTATGCTATTGGATGACCGTGTTGAGTGATAATTGCGCCTACAGCATAGTCGGATGCATCAGTCTCAATCTCGAATAGTTATTGTAGATTGGGTAAGGAGAGTACTAGAGTTGAGCACAAGCAATGCTTCATATCATCAAATGCTCATTGTTGTTCCTTCCCCCATGCTAACTTTTCCCTTCCATCACCCTTGGTCACTTGGTTGAGGGCCCATGCAATATGGGAGAGTCCCAACACGAACCGTCGATAGAAGTTGGAAAGTCCCAAGAAGCTTTGAATCTCAATTAGTGTGGTCATGGCTGGCCAGTCACGGATTAATTGGATCTTAGTTGGATCATCATGTACCCCATGCTCATCAACAATGTATCCCAAGTATTGGACCATGTTCATGTCAAAGGAGCATTTTTCCAAGTTGGTATATAGCTTGTGCTCCCGCATAGTGCTAAAAACCTGTTGAATATCCTGCATGTGCTCCTCCCAAGTTTTGTTGAAGATGAGGATGTCATCCAAATATACCATCACAAAGGAGTTGGTGAAGGGTCTTAATACATCATCCATCAACCTCATGAAAGTGGTTCGTGCATTTGTTAATCCAAAGGGTATGATTAGCCATTCAAAGAGACCTTCTTTAGATTTGAAAGTTGTCTTCCATACATCATTTGGTTTGATGGGAACCTGGTGGTAGCCAAACTTTAGGTCAATCTTGTTGAAATACTTTTCCCCCTTGAGTTGGTCAATAAGGTCATTAAAAATGGGAATTGGGTATTGTTTCCTGACTTTGATTGTGTTTAATGCTCTGTAATCAATGTAGAGCTTCCAGGTCCCATCTTTCTTCTACACCAGTACAATCGAGCTTCTGCAAGGGGAGGAGTTGGGTCTAATTTGCCCCTTTTGAAGAATCTCTTGGATATGACACTTGATTTCATCATTTTCCATTAGCGAGAGATGATAGATTGGTCCATTATGTAGAGGTGCACCATAGGTTATATCAATTGGATGCTTGACTTGGCAGTGTGTCGGTACCCCGGTGGGTGAGGATAAGATGTATTTGTACTCTTCCATGATCCCATCCACTTGCTTCTGTTGCAAAGAGAGGCCATGGATGTGGCGGTGACATTTTGTTTACTGTAAGAATGGGTCACAAAGAATACTAACTTCCCGGTCTGTGAAATGTCCTTACTGCATTGCTTAGCAGAGATTAAAGAAATAACGGTAGGCGGTGCTACCTCTGGTCTCCTATAAAATTGTCTACCCAAAGTAATAATAACACTGCGGGGTCAAGACTCATACACAACATGTCGCTTCCACAAATATGGTTTTCCTAAAAGAACATCACAAAACTTTAAGAGGTGAAATATCCCATAATACCTCATCTTTGAAAGGCTTGATGTCGTAGGGAAGACGCCATTGTTGGCTGACACGAAGATATATTCCTTGGTGAAGCTCCCCAATGGTGTAGGATTGCAGGTGCGATGTCATTGGCAAGTCTAGATGCTTGACGACCTCTACTGAGATCAGGTTCTTTTGACTGCTGCTATCGACAATTGAAAGATGTGGATCCCCCTTTACCCACATTTGTGAGTGAAAGAGGCATTCCCCTTCCTCTGGTTCTTCTGGTTCGCTTGGCTAGACTTTGGTGGTAGCGACAATGACACTGGGTTCAGCATCGATAATCCACTTCCCTCCTTCTAGATTTGATTCAAAGTTAGAATTTTCCTATGACTCGAAATCTTTCAGCTCGACCACCACTGACTACTTGGAGTGGCATTCTTCAGTGTTGTGCCAAGGGATTTTATGGTATTCACACCATTTTCTCATGTCCTTCTTCGAATTCTCATTACCCTTCTTGTGTTGCGGCTTGGATTGGTTCTCCTGAGAGTGGCCATATTTTCTATGTCCCTTGTTTTGTGGGTTGGGGCCACTTTTTCCCTGCTTCGACTGTGAGGAGTTTGCATATCCAAACTCTCGCCTCTTCTGCTTAATGTTTTGCTCGATCTTGACAGCATATCTATAAATCATACCCAATTAGGTGATGTCCAAAAACTCCATTTCTTTTTTAATGTATCTATGCAGACAGTCGCAGTATTTAAGCACCGGATGTCACCCAGAGTCTTTGATACCCAATTTGGTGTGTGAGGTATGGAAAATATTGGTGAAATCTAGTACTGTCTGGTCCATTTCCTGATGCGAGGTGATCCATCTTGTGTACTAGTCCTCATGGATTCCAACAGGATAGTATTTTTCTTTAACGGCACCCATGAAGGAATCCCATGTGGGGGCGACCGAAAATATTGCAGATTCCTCTATGGCCCTTTGCTCAGAGTAAGTATCCCATCAATCCTTCACATGGGGGACGGCCTTGAGGAGTGAAAAAGTAACATTTTCCTTATCGGAAAAATTGTGGACCAAACAATACCCTTCGAGAAGATTCAACCATTTATCTACAACATCTACATCTATCGGTCCTTCAAATAATGGAATATTAAAATTTATTTGTACCTTGAAGGGGGTTGCATGGTCGCTTGATGAAGATGTGTCTCCTGTGGGTAGTCGTCGAAGGATCTGTGCAAAGTTGTCCATCATTTCGTTCATTTGTCACGCAAGGGATTCCTTGAGAAAAATTTTAAAAGGATATTTTGATCCATCATATTTCTTTTCATCCCCCATGGGTCTTTTTCAGGGTTGGTGCAGTCGATATTGCAAAGGCTTGACTGGTTCGAGTCCCAACTTCTTGTACCCATATCTTGTCGGGGACATGCATGAAGAAAAATAAATGAAGATCAGACCGCTCTGATACCATTGATCCATATTTATGAGTGGAATGAAATGAATAATAGACTAAATACAATAATACAGAGATACATAGAACAACAACAAATATCCAGTGAACAATAACTTCTATTGAATAAATGAAATAGGATGAAACTGTAGAACTGAAAACTTGCTCGAATGGTGGTAGTTATCTCTGAGAAGATATGTGGTTGCTACGTGCATATTTCTGAGCATAATGATTACAATGAGGCTTTAGAGGCATTTTTAACATTGCTCATGAATGCCAAAACCCTAGACATCCAAAAACCTAACCCTAGGATATGAAATGCCAAAAGTTATGTGGGACCCTATGGGTAAGTTGGTACCTCGAGTTCTTGGAGTTGTAACTTTTGCATATGACCTTCATTTTAGGCACGTGATAGACCGTTGGAAAGGTATTTTATAGAACTACACATTATGCCATTAAAATTTGAATTTGTCTATAGTTTGACTGTGGCAAGCCAAAAAAACATGTGTATGGCCCCAAAACGGCATTGGAAGTACAAAAAGGTGTATTGACATGAAAACTTCCAAAATAAGCTAGTTAGATTAGGTGGGAGGCCACCGATATCTACCTATAATATGTGCATGGATTCAGGCAACCCTGAAAGTGTAGAACCCACAATTACAAAGAATTACAAAAGAACATGTGGAACTAAAAATTGTCAAGAGGTGATAGTTGGAATAGGTGGGTGGTCACCAATATCCACCGGGATCACCAGCAGAATCAAATTGCAGAAGAGAAAGAATATATTGTTTATTCACCTACAATGGTGCCTACACAATGCCTCATCAAGACCAGAGACAATAGGTTGGTAGAACAGATTCAACCCCACCAACAACAAATTCATGACATCCTTCCACATACCAAGCAATGCAACTTCTCCAACAAGGCATGCATCTCACCAAGATTCAGATTCATAAAACACTTTCCCCTCTTCCCCGGGCACTCAACGCAATGGAGACCATTTCTTCCTAAGGGGAGAGGATTGTGGCCACCCACTTGTTCCAAATTCCAACTGACTCATCTTGACAATTTTCAGTCATCACATTTATCTGTAATGGGGACATTTATTTGTAATTGTAGGTTCTACACTTACAGGGCTATTATGAAGCCCTACACAACATCCAGGTGGATATTGGTGGCCTCCCACCTATTCCAACTGGCTTATTTTGGAAGTTTTCATGTCAATACATATTTATGTACTTCCAAGGTCATTTTGGGGATCTAAATAGTGTTGTCTTGGCTTGCCACGGTCAAACTATAGACGGAGTCAAAGTTTGACAATATAATGCATAGCTCTCTAAAATACCTTTACAATGGGCTATCACGTACCTAAAACGGAGATCGTTTGCAAAAGTTACAACCTCGGGAAGTTAATGTACTAACTTACCTCAACGAGGCCCACGTGACTTTTGGCGCTTCATCTCCTAGGGTTAGGTTTTTGGATGTCTAGGGTTTTTGCATTCATGTTTATCATAAAAAGGCCTTCATATCCTCATTTTAATCATCTTCTTGTGAATGAGCATAGTCGTCACATCTCTTCTCAGAGATAAAGTTGCCACCATTCTATAAAGTCTTGCACTCTGTATTTTTACAATCTCTATACATTTCTTTCATTAATAGAAATCATGTATTGTTGTATTTCTCTATTTCTGACAATTTTATGTGTATTTCATTGTAATATCTCTGCTTTCCAAAAATAATCTGGATCAGTGGTATCAGAGCAGGCTGCACTTGATCGTTTTTTAGTGCCTGTCTCCGACGAGGTCCAAGTATAGAAAGTTCGGTCTCGAGCTTGTCTCTCTTGAGGAAAATCACTCTCACACACCCAAGAAACCCTCTATGGTGGTAGAAAAGAAAAATGCCGGAGAAAAATATTTTATTAACCTATTTCTTGAGCAAACTCTCATGCGACAGAGGGATGAAATGATGTATAATTTTTCCCACATCCTTCAACGCCTGCCGATAGTAACATGCGCATCTTCATCAAGCGACCACTTTGGAGGAACCTCTCCCTTCAAGGTACAAGTTAATTTTTATATTCCCGTTTTTGAAGGTCAGATAGATGTGGATGCCTTAGAAAAATGGTTGAATCTGCTAGAAGGTTATTTCTCTGTTCACAATTTTCCCGACAGGGAAAATATCACCTTCGCACTCCTCAAGGCTCTCCCCCATGTCAAACATTGGTGGGAAACGTACTGGAATCAAAGTTCCATAGAGGAATATGGAATATGTGGGGCCGAGCCCACTTGGAATTTTTTTGTAGATGTGGTTAAGGAACAATACTACCCTATTGATAACTATGAAGACCATTACATGAGATGGACCACACTACGAAAAGAGAAGAGCCAAACAGTGTCAGATTTCACAAATACCTTCCATACCTTGCGCACCAAGCTGGGTATCAAAGACTCTGACCGGCATCTATTTTTGAAATACCATGGGGCTCTATGTAGGTACATCCAAACTGAAATGGATTTCCTAAACATCTCATCATTGGGAGATACCTATCCATGTGTTGTCGAAATCGAGTAGAAATTTAGGCACCAGAACAAATGGGAGTTTGGTTCTGCAAATCTGCAACAACCAAATCATGGTAAAGATGGCCCTAACCAACAACCTTCTGAAAACCAATCCAAGGCACAAAAAAATAAGGGTAAAGGAAAGACGAAGAATGACACTAGGAAGTGGTGCGACTTCCACAAAATCCCCTGGCACAACATTGATGAATTTCGCTCGAAAAATTCATTGGTGTCTTAGGTCAACGACAAGGATTCAACCCCTGATTCGGAGTCTGATCCAAAAAATATTGAAAACAAATAGATCATCGATGCAGACCCTACTCCTACTGTTGCAACTGCAACAATTCAACTAGAAGAACCAGTAGATCCTAAAGAGGGGGAGCGCCTCTTCCATTCACAGATGTGGGTGAAGGGGACCCCGTTGCATTTCATTGTTGATAGCGGTAGCTAGAAGAACCACTTCTCAGTTGAGGTCATCAAACAGTTGGGGTTTTTGACAACACCACACCCGCAACCATACAACATCGGGTGGCTTCACCATGGACGAGATATTTGTGCCAGACAGCAGTGTTGCCTATCCTATGGCATCCAACCCTTCAAGGATGAGGTAGTGTGTGATGTTTCCCCTCTTGATGTCTATGATGTTGTTTTGTGCTAACCATATATGTGGAAACGTCATGTTGTTTATGAGTCTCGACCTCGTAGTTTCATTATTACTCTGGGGGTCAACTCTATAGGATACCAAAGGTTGTTCTAACTATTGTTCCACCAAAATAGTACTACAAGTTAATCTCTCATACTGCAAAATTCATCTTCTTCACAGTCTATTCAAAGGATGCACAAAAGGCCACTACAACCACTCCAGACTCAACACCTTCTATCCAGTAGAAGCAGATTGCAAAAGAGAAAGCAAATATTGTTTCTTCACATACAATGGTACCTACACAATGCCTCATCAAGCCTAGGGTCAAAAGGTTGGTAGAACATATTCAACCCCGCCAGCAACAGGTTCATGATAGCCTTCCACAGACCAAGCAATGCAACTTCTGCAACAAGGCACGCTGCTCACCAAGATTCAGATTCAGAAAATTCTTTCCTCTCTTCCCTGTCTACTTAACACGATGGAGACCATTTCTTCCTAAGGGGGGAGGATTGATCTAGGTGGATATTGGTGGCCACCCACCTGTTCCAAATTCCAGCTGGCTCATCTTGACAGTTTTCAATTAAGCACATTTCTCTATAATGGGGGAATTTCTTTTTAATTGTGGGTTTTTCACTTACGAGGTTTTTTTGAATCCCTACACAACATCCAGGTGGATATTGGTGGTCGCCCACCTATTCCATATGGATTATTTTGGAATTTTCCATGTCAGTGCATCTTTTTGTACTTCCAAGGATGTTTTGGGGATATAAACAATATTTTCTTGGCTTTCCACAGTCAAACTATAGACGGATTTAGAGTTTGATAGCATAATGTGTAGTTCTCAAAAATACCTTTCCAACAAGCTATCACACGCCTAAAACGAAGATTGTATGCAAAAGTTACGACCCCAAGAATTTAATGTACTAACTTACCCCAACGGGTTCCACGTGACTTTTGGTGCTTCATCTCCTAGGGTTAGGTTTTTGGATGTCTAGGGTTTTGGCATTCATGTTTATCATAAAAAGGCCTACAGAGCCTCATTGTAATCATCTTCTTGCAAATGAGTGTAGTCGTTACATCTCTTCTCAAAGATAAATCTTCCACCATTCTAGCGAGTCTTGCACTTTATATCTTTACAGTCTCTGTACATTTATTTCATTAATAGAAATCATGTATTGTTGTATTTCTCCGTTTCTGACAAATTTTATGTATATTTCATTGTAATATATTTTCTTTCATTTCGTTCTGAAAATAATCTGGATTACAGTGATAGGAATTATATTGGCGATTTTCCATTTGATTTCATTTATTGCATTCCAAAGTGTGTTTCATCGACATTAGTTGTTACATAGGTTAGAATAGGCTCTCATCCTAGATATCTTGTGCTTGCACCTCGAAGTCTAAGAACTCCCAGTTTATAATTTATTGTCTAGGAATTATTGCATATAATTAACCTGACAATGGTGAGTTGGTGCTACATGGTTTAGTTGATTATACAAGGTAGGAGATACTAGTTCCATGAAGAGTACTTCAATATTTTGCTTCAATTTTGGTTCGTGTACATGATATCTTAGTTTAATAGGAAGTAGGTAGTATTTTCTTTGAGTTCAAATAGATAGAGTATACAACAACCAACTCTACTAGTTGTGAACCTATCTAGATTTGCAAGTTGATAGAAAAGTTGACCAATCAAATGTTGGAGTCTACTATGGTATACTATGACAATCAAAGTTGCATCGAGATTTCTAAGAGTCCAATATTTCATGATCAGTCCAAGAACATTGATATTCTATACCATTTTCTCAAAGATATATTTAAGAAGGAAGAAATAGTTCTTAAGTATATTCCTTCATTTCCTAAGTTCATGGATATTTTGACAAATCCCCTAGATAAAAGGTAGTTTAGTTTAAGATGTTGAAAGAAAGACTTGGCTTGGTAGATAACACTTTCCTTGCAAAGAGGAAGTGTTATATTTTTACCTTGTTTCTCGGTTAGTGTTCTCCTTACCATGGAGCAACAATGATGCAAATCAATACAATATCAACTTATTCAACATAGATCATCTTAGTCTCTATGCACCACTCCCAATAAAGATATGGTGTGACACTAGCTTGTATCCTAGAGAAGGTGTAATTATGGGGGAATGAGTAGAGGATATATGCATGTTTGAGGCATGTATGTTCCACTCTTGACATATTTTTAGGCATTTTTATCTTGAGTTAGGATTTCCAAAATTAGTGCAGCTCATTATTTAGGAGTGATTCCTTATTTAGGATAGGACACAGACCCCTAGGAGACTACTTCTTGCACTCAAGCATGCTTTACTCCTTGATGATGCTCTAATCTAGGAAAGTATCTATGCTCATATGGGAATTTTCCTTAGACTATTTGTAGGTTGATTTAGTTTTTTCTTTTATCATATTCTCCCTTATATTAAAAATGCAATGTGGATGAGTTTTTTATATTCAATAAGTGAGTATATTTAGGATTTCATTTAGTAGCATTGTATTTTTTATTTTTAGAATTAATAAAACATGTCAGGTTATTTTTAAGGTTGATTTAGTTTTTTAAGTTTTTTCTTTTATCATATTCTCCCTTATATTAAAAATGCAATGTGGATGAGTTTTTTATATTCATTAAGTGAGTATATTTAGGATTTCATTTAGTAGCATTGTGTTTTCTATTTTTACAATTAATAAAAACATGTCATTTTGAGAATTGCAAATTTCTTCTAACGTTCGTTGTTTATGTTTTTAATTAAATATGTATTTGTAAATTTAGCATATAAACAACAATTTTAAAAGTTTGTTGAGTTCAAATTTAACATCCAAGAGATAAGGATCACAAGACTCATAAATGCATGAAAGGGAAATGAAATGTACATTATACTTGGCTTTTATTTCTTTAAGGAGAAAAATTACTAATTAATAAATAGAACAAAATCAATGTAACTCATTTATCACTATGATTGAATTGACATGTAATTTTAAACATCATAAAGAAAATTTATTAGTGGTGGTGATATTCGATATCAAAATTTTCAAGTCCATCTATAAAAAGAGATTAGCAATGTCATGTCATTAGACAATTATGTGTTATTATTCTTAAATATGTTACTATATAGTTTACAAAGTTACTTGGAAATTTTGAAACAACAAGGACTCAAATTGCATAAGTAATTTTGAATTTGTTTTAGTTTTGTTGTTCAAACAAGTAACACAAGTAACTGGTATAAACATGCACACATATATAAGGTTATTAAGATGTCAAATTAACTACATTGATTAATTAATACATAGTTTGATGCTTATTTGATCTTGATATCTAGGTTCGTGATATTGATCATTGGGAATATTATCTTTTGGGTATTAAAAAATGGAATAGTTAGTCACCTAGTATGTGCCAAGTTTGGATAAGAAGAACGAAATCACTTATATTTATTAACATATACTTTTTTTAGGTGGAGTGTTGATAATGGAAGGGAAATTCCTTCTGTAAAATGAGTTGGAGAATTATATTCTCTAAGAAAACATGTTATTATAGAGTTCAATTCTCTCATTTCCCACTTGGCTGACAACACAAAAACATATAAGGCTAAGAAATATCATGGAGAATTGATGACTAATATTGGATGTTATACATGAAAGACCATCATGGGCGTACATTGGAAGAGTCTCTCAATCACATCTATGGCATTTGTTTTCTCCTTCCACACCTCCACCTTTTCAATTAATGCCCTAATGAATTTGAAATGCAATGCTCTTATATTGATCATGGATTTATTCTCTACAATCTCTTTTACTTCTGCTACATCCCCATATACCTAGGATAACATGCACACTACTCTATGGTCCCCAAAAATCCCAAAGATTTAGGCTCAAACCCCATATCAAAAAACAATAGGACTAGATTAAATCCACCCTTCAAACCACATTTAAACAATTAAAAAATAGAGTTAACCACACACCAAATGATAAAGAGCGATAACACTCCCTCCCAAAGGCAAATCCCATACAAAGATAATTCACAAATAGAGGGATTAATTGCTCTCAAACAAATAATGCATTGTTCAGATAGGGAGTCATAAATTACTTAAAAAATGAATGTTTCGATGCTTCTTATCATGTTCTCATTATTGAGTGTAGCTAGAAATTTTGGTTCATTATTTGTTATTTGTCCCAAACCTCAAGCAAATGAAAATTTCTAATTTTTTCTAAGTTATAAAATAACTCTACTCACACC